>DF359274.1:22293-58738 GCA_000787875.1 Solanum virginianum | reverse complement strand
CAGAACTCGGAAGTTAAGCATGCTTAGGCGAGCGTAATACTAGTGTATAACCTCAGGGGAAGTCCTCATGTGGCTTCTTTTGCTGAACCTGACTAGTTTAGAGTTTATTTTACTTGATTGATAGTTAAGCATGTAGATAACGATTAGAAAGATAAACTTTGTGGTGTCAGATTGAAGTGATTGGAAGACACCGAACAGACGATTCGTATCCTAGATGACTGCTTGATTAATCAAAAGTGGTTTAGTTGATATATGTGTATGTAATAATTCGTATGCCATGCCTAAAATGATGAAGGCTTAGGGTTTCCTATTATGACAAGCTATCATGACACTTTAGTGTGTAAAATTTGGGTTGTTACCGAAGATGTATAAAGGCAATAGGTACAGCCAAGAAGCCAAAGAGGGTACCATCCTTTCAGTTACTAGGTTTAGCAGCAAAGGTTTAATTATTATTCTGTCTGATAAATATTCTCTCTCACAAAAACGAGACACCCTAATTTTATCGTATTTCCTCATTTTTATATTGGATTGTGTCAGTTATTGTTTAGTAGCATTTAATTCCTTGATATGTCTAGTTTTGGTTAATGACATGATTTCAATTTCTTTGTTTGCAGGTTCACCAGTTTTAGGTGTCGGTTTTACTGGTGCCTTGGCTAGTGCACGTCCAAAACGTGGAGATCATAGGTATTCTTGTTGCATCAGTCAGTTTGTCCTGATATATCTTTTCAGATTCTTATTTCCTTAGGAGATTCAGAATTGTCATTTTTGTTTCCTAGATTCACTACGAGGGGTACTGGTTTTCTTTGAATGATTTATGTGAGATTTCTATTCTATAAGAAGAGGTGACTGTCTTGATTACCATTTGCTTTTATGACAACATGGAATGGATCAGATTAAGGCAAACGATAATATATGCTAAGATGTATTTGTTTGTTCCTCTTTTAAAAACGGAGCTGGTCGACTAAAGGGTAGTCATCCAAGCATAAGATAATATTAATGACAGCAGTTTTCTTCTTGATCTTTAGGATGTGGAGAATTCTTTTCTCTTTTGTTGGAGACATGACAAAAGATTCTGCAGTCAGGAATCGTATATTTTGTCTGTGTTGCTGAACTTTTTGTTAACATTTCATGCATAACCTGCTTTTCAAACTGGTATCAACAAAGCACAAATTTTGTTGACATCTTATATGTATGAATGTTAAGAGTAAACAAGGATTCTTCTTTTTGAAAATGTGGTTGAGTTGTGTTCATATTAGAATCATTTCATCTGTCAGTTGTAACCCCTAAAGGGAAAATAAAAGCACCAAACTTTGTGGCTATAATTAAGTTTGAAGATCTGTATCCCTTCAAAGATGCATGTGGACTGTGTTTCGATCTCTACAGTGATGCCTTTCACCCAAGTAATTGGTATTCCTAGCATTGGAAATTTTGATTTGAGAAATTACTCTTTCAGTTGTACTTCAAAATTTGGATCTCTTTCTGAGCCTTAGTAGTGCTTTATGAGTAGGTTTCACGTGTCAACCAGAACAGCTGACCGGTTTTGGACCTCGACGGTTACTTTGACTAAGGTATTATTCATGCAAGTTTCTCCTTTAATCATCCTTACCCTCTTTATATTAGGATCTTTAAATTTCAATTCCTGAAGTACTGCTTTTGCTTAAACTGAATGGATGTATACAGGGTCTGCGAACGCGTGAGCAGGAAGATGGAGTCTCAAGTCAATACTTAATCAAGGTGTGCATACAATTTCGAGAGAACTTCTAAAAGAGGAATTAGAACATTTCACACTCCCATTCCAAGTTCAACATAAACTGCGCCAGTTTAATCAACTAAATGTACATAGCCATGAACAAAATGTAAAAGTGCATGGCCAATTTGGAATTCAAAGACTCCAATTCTGCTTTTTAGGCATTTTTCTATTTTCAAAGCCAATGCTAGATGCTACTTATTCTAGTATATAATCCATGTTATAATACGAGGCTCCTTAATGTATTATATATACAAATAATTAAAACTGAACATTTCCAAATATTGCTCACTACTAGAAGCCCATACTTTATTCATTTATCATGATATTGGGTGGGTCAAAGCGAAATGTGTTATGGAAGGTTACATTGAATGGACTTATTTCCTCTATCAATTTATCCATGCTTGTTTATCCAGGGAGATTATAATAGTTTCTCTTAGGTTCTGCAGATATATTTTTGTATATTTTACAACGGAATGAGTCTATTAAGTAAACACGTATTTTGCTTGTTCGAGCACCATTGAGACTTGAGACAATTACTGATAATTGGTAAAGTTATAGTTCGAAGTGTGGGTTTGAAGATACCTAAAATGGAACTCTGGCTGCAGTTGAAATTTTCTGTAGATCTTCTTTAACTCATTATGCAACAGTATCTGCTAATCCTTCTATGCTGGATCTTTTATCAAGTCTATCTCGCAGATTATTATATTAGCTGCTGTCTTCTGGTTCAGGCAATTGCAAATGCTAGCAAGGTTCCAGGAACTTTTTTTCCAGACTTGACTGAATCAGAAGTTCCAGATGAATATGAAAAGACATTTGATGAAGATGAAGAGCTAAAGCAACTTCTCAGTGGGATTATATGCTTCAAAGTGTATCCTTTCTCAAGTGGTATGTATTAATGCAATTAAAATAGTCACGTTCAGAAGCCAAAGATTCACATATGTTGATACAGGAATTTTGCAGACACGTCTAATGCCGAGAGGAAAATAATCCTGTCTGGTTCCTTTAATCCATTGCATGATGGTCATCTTAAGCTCTTGGAAATTGCAACTAGGTACAGATCTCTAACATCAAACATGATTTTCAACAATTGAAAAAGATTCATTTTTGGTACGCATCAAGAAAAGATCTCCTCGGAAACAGCCTCTCTACTTTGGTAGTGGTAAGGTCTGCGTACATCCTACCCTCCCCAGACCCCACTTGTGGGATTTCACTGGGTATGTTGTTGTTGTTATCAAGAAAAGATCTGTTTATCTGTAGAACTTCGAATTTGAAGGCTTTACTTGCAGAGAGAAATATTATGTTTTTATTGGAAGATTATTCACCTCATTTATTTATTTCATGCAGCATTTGTGGTGGCGGATATCCATGCTTTGAGTTGTCAGCTGTCAATGCAGACAAACCTCTTTTGGAAATATCTCAAATCAGAGATCGTGTTAAGCAATTTGAAAAAGTTGGTAAGATCATAAGTTCATATATGCGTATCATTGCATTCTTACCCTGTTTGCATGTTCAAACTATGCTGTTGTTTGTATGGTTTTGGCCTTTGAAATGCAGGAAAGACGGTCATAGTGTCTAACCAGCCATATTTTTACAAGAAAGCAGAACTTTTTCCTGGAAGTGCTTTTGTCGTTGGCGCAGACACAGTTGCAAGACTTGTACATGTAAGGTTCTTTCACTTGCTTCTACAAGATGAGATTAAATGAGATCAAGAATTCGGTAACTCAATAAAGCTCCAACCTTTTTATGGATGGCAAACGTGTTCTCTTCCAAGAACACAGGGAAAGTGTGCTTCATATTTTATTCTTTTGATGATAGTGAACAAAAATGCTGCATTGTTGGCGGTACTTGATAGTCTGGTGGCCTATTTTCTTAAACTAATTGTGTGTTCTCTTCTATTTCAATTCACGGTCTTGTCTAGTTAGTTTGGGAATACAATTATTGGGAGGAAGAGAATTTGTGTCAAATTTGGTGATAGAGAATCCAGCTATCCTGCTGGTTTCTAAGATTATCTGCTAACCTAGCACCTGATGCAAGTTATATTCATGTATAGAACACTAGCACTCAAATATAAGATGTTTTTTTCGGAGAATGGTAACAGAATACTATAAGATTAAGTTTGTACAAATGAGATGAAACAAAAGTGACTCAGAAATACCAAAAGAGGTCCTTATTGGTAATTTGAGTTCTGATTTTTGCATAATCAACTTTTGCTGATAAATGGGGTGATAACCTGTTATATAAATGGGAAGGTTCCCAAAAGTGTATGTACTGATCTTTGCAAGTTGCTTTTTCCAGCCAAAATACTATGGTGATGACTATGGAAAGATGTTGGAGATACTTCTGGGATGTAAAAACACAGGATGTACTTTCCTAGTTGGTGGTCGAAATGTTAATGGAACTTTCAAGGTACACTAACAAACTCTCTGCAGCCTTCATGTATTTTAGCACTTCAGCTTTTCAAAACTCTTATGAATTTTATTTCATGTCTCTTTCTCTAGGTTCTTGAGGATTTTGACATTCCAGCAGAGCTAAAAGACATGTTTGTGCCTATACCAGTTGAGAAGTTCCGTATGGATATATCATCCACTGAAATCCGGAAGAGTCAAGGACTCTTGTAAGCTGTTTGCATCATTTACACTCAGGTATCTCCATTGGTACTTAGCATCATTTAGACGATTAATTCTATCTATGTAACATGAAAATAAAGTGCCAAAAAGGCAAAAACAGAAAGCTTCATCCATTTTTCATTGTTTTCTCTTTCCAGTCTCAACAGAACTGAGATTGTGTGGTCTTGTTTTTCTCTGATCTGAGTTTCCTTTCCAACATTTGTATATTTATCAGTTCTTGGTTTTAAACATATTCCCTTTACCAAGGCTCAGGTTATGTCAATTTTATACCCAAATTGTTGACTTAAGTTATTCCTTTTCTTTGTTAAGACATTTGCTGAGTGTTCCTTAAGCTGATTGAGAATTGTAATACTGAACATTGTCATCCAAATATTACAATGAAATGTAATTGAGCTATCACTCGCCCCCCCTCCCCCAACCACCCCAATTACAAATAGAACATATGCAGAAAGAAAGAAATTTCTCAGCAAGACCTATAGTCTAGTTGTATCAGTGGGAGTCATCTTCCACGTAATAGGCGTGGATTCGATTCTCACTATTTCTATTCTCCTCCCTTTCCCTTTTCCACTAGTCAGGCGCCACAGGCAGCTCCACAACCTGTACCACATCCAGCACCATAGTTATCGATATGAGTTGCTGCTTCTTTCTGTTTAGAAACACCATCTGCACAAGAGAAAATGATTGTTGAAATAATACACAAGCAAACCAGAATCATCAACCAGAGACTCCAAATGCCAACATTTGTTATATCTTCAACACCTCTTATTCCTTCCCAGCTGCTTCTTCCCTCAATTTCTCTCAATTCCCTAACCATATTTTGTCTAAGTGGTTATAGGGGGAGATATTTTCAAGTGTGTTATAATAAGAGCAGTTTGACAAGACTTTCTTATCACTTAAAAATGAGTTTCTCTTATCAAGTGATGGCTTTTAAAGATGGTTGAGACTTGATAATGAGTGGTCAAAATAAAAAACCTTGTATTTTGGGTAAAGTATTCTGACTTTTTTGGGTAGTGCTTATCCAAATGGTAGAATACTTGGGCACATGGCTAAATGTAGTGTGAACAGATTCTTGTTTGTCATTCACACAATGGCAAAAAGTTGTTGAGCTTGATAGGAAGGTCAAGTAGAGAAAGTTGAGAGATTATTTTAGGGGGCATTTGACCATGAAAATTCGCCAAAGTTTCAGAATTTTATGGTCAAACGTGATCTTTGATATATACCCATTTCCCACTTGTGAGATTTCACTGGATATGTTATTGTATTTGATCAATCAACATTTTTTTAATGGGATTATCCACTAATTACTTCAATTGACCCTTCATAAGCTTAAGAGGTTAGACAACTTGGTTTTATTATACTCTTGGGGCTTATCTATTAATAGCTTTAGTTAGGTCGTTACCTTGAAAAAGTTCATAGCATGTCATCTTGTTTTCAAAAAAATGGTAGTCATGCACTACCATCATACTTATTAGGTATAAAAAATTAATAATAATAATAATAATATGTCTTTGATTTATTTGTGAAGAATTAACAATAATATATCCAGTGTAGCCCGGGGTATGAATAGGATGTATCGTATGCAGTTTTATTTTCATATTTTATGAAGATAGAGAGATTATTTCCGATAGATATTAGGAAAACAAAAATGATGGAAAGTCGAGCCCTTTCATATTAGGGTATTAAGTTTGAAAATTGGAAGCATGAATGAAGACTAGTGGCATGTGGACACTTGGTTTGAATTGCAACCACTTGTATGCAAAAGATAACTCCATGGAAACTTCTAGATTTTCACATTCTTGTATAACACCTCCCCCCACCCCCCACCCCAACCAACTAGGTCATGAACCTTAATATGCATAAAGTGGATATCGAATCAAAGTCTTAAGTTCGAGTCTTGAAAATGAAATTGTTTTTGATACACAATATTTATCTTCAAAGTGAGACAGTTGATGTTTTTGTTTTCTAGTGTAGATTGTAAATTCAAAAATTATTTTACTTTGATGCGTATATCAAATATGAGTAAGCTTTAATCTATAAAGTTCCATAATGACAATTTCTTATTACTTTCATATAATAATGTACTGAAAATACAAGTAATTACATCACCACCACCACAATTCCTTCATCAATGAACAATTTACATAAATTACAATTACATTTTTCATAATTTATCCACAATCCACAGCCAATTTTCTTGAACTTTTTTTCTTTTTTCAAATTTGAGAAATAACTCAATACTTTTTCTTTTGCTTGACTGGTCCTCTAGGAATCTTGTTGAGCACTTCAGTATCAAATTTATTGTATAGTTTCTTCATATCTTGGTTACCTTGCCTTACTAAATAATCCACCTCATTTTGATACCTTTCATATAAAGCTGGTAATGTTGCCAGGCAAACAAACCCTATAAACCAATCAAAAACAAACACGTCATACTTCGAATCATAATGTCACGAATTTGAATTTTACCCGCCCTTTTTCTTGTTTTCCTAGTGATTCTTCTGTTCGTTTCATTTTATGCAGTTGTGTTTGACTGGATGCAAAATCAAAGAAAAGGAGAAAGATTTTGGAATATGTTACTTTAAACATGTTATGATAGTTTTGTAGTTGTTAAAAGTTCAGGGCGGGGATATGTTTCAACATATGATTTTGATAGAATCCTATAGTTTTACGCTATGTTGCTCAGACTCTTCAAAAGTGTTAGTGGGTGCGTGTTGGATTCTCCAAAAGTAGTATATTTTCGGAGAATCCAACACGGGTGCACATTGAATGTGAAGAGTTCGAACAACTTAGGTTTTTAGCCCGAACCTTCAATATGTGTTAAGAAATTCAGTAAACTTGCACAAAATTATGCTCAGATACGATTGAATTAATATGTAATTAACACTTGAGGTTGTCCTAGAATCGAAAATTCAGAAAGTTCAAATCTTGAATCTGATCAGATAAAAGTTTATTAGAAAGAATAAAATAAGAAATTTAAAGTTAAATTGCTTTCAACTGTGAAATTTTTTCACTTATTTTAAAATAGTTCATCGATTTTACACTTCAACACAAATATTATGACATATATAAGTTGTATAATTTCTCATGCTCACATAAAATGAAACGAAAGGAGCATATTATAAAAAGAAAAATAAGAGGTCCAAATATTTAAAGCCTTACCTAGGTATAACAAATTCAGAGAGCTGAAGTAATTTCCAATAACTGATAATATCCATAGAAAAGTGATTGCCTAAGCCCCAAAGAAAAAACCAAAAATGGAAGTTAAAACAAAAAATTCAATAGAAAATAAAAGCACAATAATTAAATGAAATTAAATTTAACAAAAATGTACCAGGAAAAAAGTTCTAATATCTTTTCCAGATGAAATTTCATAGAATTTCACTATCATAGAGTTGAATTTCCCACATAACCATCTAAATGTTGAATCTGATATCATAAATGCTCGAAAATCGGGAGGATTCCTGAAAATTTAAGAATTTTTCACATTATCAGATCATCATATAACCCGTCATAGAAGTAGATTTGTAATCTTGAAAATTAACATTTCAAAAGAACTCTTAGAACAAGCGAAATTCTGAAAGAATGTCTGTTAGAAATTACTGAAGTTATCTGTTAAAATCGACCTGATAATATAATAATTTTGTATTAGTGAAAAATTACCAATCAACAAATCCAGCTCCCATAGACCAGATGAATAGAATTAACATTAAGCTCATGGAAATGTGACACAAAAGAGTCACAAAATTGTACTCCATAACTTCAAAAAGGGACCAAATTACTGTAAATCCAATTAAAATTGATGCTGTTAATGTCTTCTCCCTCCATAACAATATGTCAGCAACTGTCAAAGGAAAAAAATAAAATTATTATAATCAATGGAGAACATGCAATATAGGCTTATATTATGATTTGCGAATAAAGTCTCATATTTTTTAAATCGATAAACTTCTCAAATAGCCAAGTACTATATATCTTCGAGTTTTAAATTTTTCCAAGTGAGGCCTTTAATGTTGGAGGTCTCAAGTTTGAAATCTCTTGCTAGCAAAAGCAAGGGGTTTGCTTTTTGGGTCGAGCTCGTCGCACCGGGGTTACTTATGTGGTTTGCGTGCTATTGGATAGAAGCGAGGATTTACCTCATGTGCACCCAAAGGGTAGAGGTTGTGGGTTCCCCTTGTTATATGTAAAAAAAATAAAATTGACAAGTGGGAGCCATTTCTACAAATAAGCCTACGTGCATGGATAATCTTTACGATTTTAAACTTTTTGAAGAAGATTATGTGGATTTTGCGCGAAACCAACAATGTCACACCATATTTAAGAATTTCTTTGTGCTAAATTAGCCATATATGCCTCAATCAATATATATGTTATGTAAGTTCACACACAATGTATCATAGGTTCATCGATAGATTATATGTATATACATTTAAAAATCATGTTTGTTTACATAGTTCAGACTGAACATAATGAATTTATCTGAACACAAAGAAAATTAAATGAATATACCTTTTCCTCCACCTAGAATTGCATGCATTGGCCTATTATGAGCCAAAAATCTTCTTGTGGGTGGTGAAGATGAAGGGTTTGGATCATCAGAATCAGAAGAATAAATTGGCATATTGTTTTATGAACAATATTGAATTATTATGAGTAATAATTAATATTATTGAAACTAGTTGGAGTTTGAATATAATAGGAAAATACTATGGTTTTAACTTCATTTATAGCTTGTTGTAATTCTAAATTTTGGGAGGCAAAGTATACAAACAATTCAACAAGCAAAGAAAGGTATAGCTTTAGCATGGCATTGAAGTTTTGCTTCACAAAAGAAACCTAAGCTAGCTAGCTTCTTTCTTGTTATAGTTTTATATTACTAATTTATCTTGTAGGGCATGTGTGTGTTTTAGAGGACAGGTTGTGGTGGGACGAATATAATATCTCTTCATCTATAATTAGATGTTTCAGGTTTAAATTCTTGAAATGAAAAAAATTCCATATAACAAGCAGTGGTAGAGCCAGCTTATGCTAAGACCCCTAAGCCATAATGTCTCAAAACGAGGAGCTGAAAGCCACTTGACTGTAAGGAGAGGAGGCCATAGAGAAAGTTTTTTTTATTCCTTTGTTTCGAACTTCGTGAAGAACTCCAGGAGAGATCCCACCCCCTTCTTTAGCGCTTGTTCGTTCTATAAGACTTCCTTCTTGTTCTCGGTGAAGGAATCGGAGCTGCTATAGAATCAGCATCTTACTCTTTAACGGCAAGCGCAGCAACGAGAAGTTTTCCTCTGCTGGAAAGCAGTCCTTCACGGATATGGGACATCTTACTCTTTAACGACAAGTGCAGCAACGAGAAAACTAAGTGATACCCCCTCATCAGAAAATTATACTATTTAAACTAAATTAGTATTTTAGTTTTGTGTATAGATAATATATGTTGACTCTCCTTATGTTTATGTTTGTCTCTATTCTTTTATATTTTGACATTTCCGAGTAAAATTTCTGATTCTGTCACAGTAAAAAGTGTTTATCTTTTTAATGGGTCCCTACAAAAAAAAAAGCCCCTACTCTAAGAGGTGAAAATTAAAGAGCAACACAAAATAGGGCCCAAAGTTCTAAATGATCTAAATTAGAACTAGGCCCAATTTCCTTTATAGGCCCAGTTAGAATCAACATACCAGGCAGAATTTGCATTAGGTAGCCACAGTTAGAATTGGAGTGCACTAATGTTAAATACATTACAAAATTTGATTATATTTTAAATAGAGATCCTAAAAGCAAGTATGTTTTAAATTTTTTTAAAATTATCTTAGAAACTAATCCAGCTTGAAATTCATTATTTAAATGTGTAAATAAATTTATGAACAACTTACAACTTTTTTTTCTCTCGATTTTGCTCGTAGCTATCAAATATATGTTTCTAATTCATCGTAAAATTGAATTAGCAACGAATTTTGTTGTTTAGCCACAAACTAAATTCTGTTTTTTTAAAAAAAAATAATATTTGTTGGTAAAATTAAAAGTAATTATATATCAATGTCATGTCATTTTCCAATTTATTCATGCAATCTGAACATAGGCTAAAATGTCAACTTTTTGCAATAAAGGTTTCCATATTTTTTGGCTTTATTCTATAATCAAAGATTAGATAAGATCTTTGACCACTAAATTTTCTTAACAAAAAAGATTATAACTTTACCTTGATGTGGTGATCTTATTAATCATCAAAAGATTTTGATTTAAAATTTAAAATTTTAAATTAACCTCTTAAGTTTTATAGGGTATCAAAAATTCTACTATGGAACAATCATTAGTGGCTCTTATTATTTATGGTACATTTTAGGTCTTATGAAAAACTATTTGTGTAGACTAATCATTGCCAAGATTAATTAAAAGTATTTGTTTATTCTTTGAAGTTTCGACTCCATTTTTGAGTCAAAAGGAGTTCCTTCTCACCCCCCACCCACCCCCACCATCCACGCAGAAGTTCGTTAATTCATATTCACATCGTATAAATCCCATAAAGGAAAAGACATTGTTTATCAGGAGTTTCTTCCTTTTCAGTACTCGAATTCAAGACCTCACCACTCCCTTGATATTACTATCTTTGTCTGTCTTTACCTTATCCTTAATTAACTTGATACAAGAATTAAGAAGTAGTAAATTATAGGGGTAGTTTTACCAAATCAACCTTTGAATATAATAAACAGGAAATCAGCCAATAATTCTTGTTTAAGAACTTACATATAACTGCTTAGAATGCAACTCCCTTGTCATCAGGTCATCAACTTCCTTGACCTTCCGGCACTGGATAGACATCATCCCCAATACATAATCTTACGACTTTGCGGAGACATGTGTTTTTGGTAAACAGTCGCTTGAGCCTGATCACTACGACCCCCTTTGTGAGGAGAAACTCTTTCTCCCTAAGTTACGAGGCTATTTTGCCGAGTTCCTTAGAGAGAGTTGTCTCGCGCCTCTAAGTACCTGTGTTAGTTCCGGTATATGTACCCTCTTGCTTCAAGTCATTCAATCTTTTCCTAGGAGTATGACATGGGTACTTCAGCACCGTAGTGTCTGGTATTCGAACATTTGTTCAAGGCATTTTCCTTACCCCTTCTCACCCTGAAAAAGCAGGGACATCTTAAATCGATAATCATCTTTTAGCTAATCTAGCCTCCTCCATCCTTCACGACTAACAACGAATGACACAGAAATATTCACCTGTTATCCATCGATTACGCCTTTCGACCTGATCTTAGGCTCTGATTCACCTCTTGTGGACAAACCTTTGTGTTACAGGACGCGATCTTTCCTCATCTCTTATGATCGAACATAATATACTTTGTACAATTTGAATCGTACATACTACATATATAGTATTTTTATATTTTTTTAAATGTTGAATTTTGGTACGTGATGCATGCCAATATTGGGCCCTTTGTATAATGATGAAATCATATTTCATCTTGACTTTTTTTTTTTTGGAAAAATAAGGACAGCAATAAAGTTGATACTATATACTATATATGAAGGCGCATGCCATGCCCAAAAGTTAATGGATCAGATCACATCACCGAAAAGAATAACTCATTCATGATTAGGAGACATTATTATTTACTCACACTCGATATTTATAAAACGTCAATAAATATAAAATAATTATTATATATATAATCGTTAGGACTATTAAGGTCTATGTCAATAATGTTCTCTCGTCTCACGAATGGTGAACTATCGAAGCAAAATCTAGTTTGAAAGATGATAATAATCGTTTAGGAATAATTTAAATTGCGAGGAAGTGAAGTAATACTTAACAAGACTTATAATATATATCTCATTGAATCAGTCTTTTTCGTCTTGAATTCCTCTTAACCAAAGAATAGGATCACATAAAAAAAAGTTGAAAATAAAAACTTTTATTGACTCATAATATTTACTCATACTCATGATTGTTATGATAGCTTCAACTAATGGTAAGCATGCCGATATTATTACTAATAATGTGTGAATAAGTTTAAAGCATCTATCGACTTCTCGTCACATCGAATTTATCTAATAGAATTTATATTTTTATATAATTTACAAATTATCATATATGAGTAAATTTATACAGTTTATATTCAAAAAATAACGACTACAAATTTTCATTCATTTCCAACAAAATAGCTTTATATCCCTTCCTTTTTTTTTTTAAGAATATCAACTATTTATATATTTGGCTCAATCTAGTCCACTTTCTACTTATATATATATATAAAATCTAAATATTATGACATGCTAACACTAAAATTTTAAAAAGGGAAATAAAAATGAGGATTAATCACAAAATTCATTGTTTATTTATTGCTAAATAGTCGGTAGCTAGCAGTAGAGTTAAGATTTTCATTTAGTTTAAAATTTAAACAAATAAATACATGAACTAGTCAAAGGGGATTCGACATGTACTATATATAAATAAAAAAATTATTTCAACCATGTATAAATGATATAATTTTTCATCAAATGGGGTTCGAATGAACCCCCTAACAATGGGCTAGTTCCGGCCCTAGTAGGTATCCTTTTTGTTAAATTGTTGTCAAACTGGATTAATGACAGACTTTCATTGTTTAGCGATAAAAAGCTGTCCATCGCTAATTCTTATTTTCTTTTTTATTGTAAATCCATTAAAAAAACCCTCCAAAAATAATAAATCAAGAAAAATTGCAGGTAGATTTTTATAATTAAAATTATTTGGTTTTATTATGGTTTTTTCCCACTTTATTCTATAGTTTTTATTTTATATACTCTTTTTTGCATGCTATCCTTGTTCAACACACTGATAAGAGACTAATTTTTTTTTAATTATTTTAATAATAAAAGAACATGACAAAGTTATTTCTGTGTTGCATAAAAAGTGGAAAGATTACAATCTTCCCAATCAAATGATTTGTGAAAATAATTAACCAAGCACATGGTGAAGGGAAAAAGGTGGGGGAAAAAAAAAGAAAATCTTCTTTCTATTTTACTTTTTTTGTGAATATTTAACTTTGTACAATTAAAATTAGCATTTTCGACACGAAACATAGATATAAATATAAAAAATAATGGGCTAATATAAAATTATGTACCTATAAATTTCAAAAACACCTGTACTAAGAGCATTAAAAGTTGAACTCGTCAAATTTAAATTTTCACTATTAGAAACAAAAGATTTTTTTCATTGCAAATCTGTGAAAAGTTTATACTATAAAACGTGATTTTTTTCATCGAACCAATTCACTGGAAAAACACATGGTAGGGAAACATATTTCTACTAAAATGTCGAAATACTTCCTCATTTTCATGTGAAAACAATGTTATTTTTTCTTTTCTTACTGATTCAATCAAAATATTTATAGAAATAGCCACCGAACGTTTTTCAATCGAAAATTTAAATGGGAAAATAGTGATTTTTCTTAGTATTGTTTGGTTCCTTCTATATGACCTTCCTTCCCCCTCTATAAATAGAGGTTACATGCCAATGCATTCATCACATCACACACAACAACAACTACTCTCATCACAATTCCCTCTTGCTACACACACACACACAGACACACTAGATCATCCAAAATGACAATGAGGTATGTGGCTATTTTTGCACTTGTACTTTTTCTTGTTCTTGTTCAAGAAACTAAGGTAACAAAAGCAGCTGTGAGTTGCAATCCGTTGCAACTAAGTGCATGTGCAAATGCCATAACATCATCCACAACTCCAAGTTCAATTTGTTGCTCAAAGTTAAAAGAACAAAGGCCATGTCTTTGCCAATACATGAAGGATCCAAGACTTCAAAAGATGATTTCTTCTCCTAATGCCAAGAAAGTTGCTAAGATGATAATAATCGTTTAGGAATAATTTAAATTGCGAGGAAGTGAAGTAATACTTAACAAGACTTATAATATATATCTCATGCTAATACTTGTGGTTCCCCTTTCCCACATTGCTAAGAAAATTAATATTGGCTTGAGTCGAGTTTATATGGAGTAACATGGTATGATCAGTCAAGAGTCATATAGTCGACCCCTACCTGTTTACGTAGTAGGTATTGTTGTTTTCTATAATTAGCCTTTTAATATTGGCTTGAGACAAGTTTACATGGAGTAATGTAACATGATATGATTAGTCAAGAGTCATATAGTCGACCTCTACCTGTTTATGCAGTAGTTGTTTGTTGTTTTCTATAATTAGCCCTATAATGTTGGGCTGAGATGATTTTATGTAGCCGATCCTGACTTGTTTGGGACTGAGGCGTATGTAGTTGTTGTATTCTATAATTAGCCTTTATGTTTAAGATATAACTAATATGTGTATTTTCTTCTTGTTGAAGAGTGTAATATATCCTTAATGTTGTTCTTCAATAGTAATGGTAGTATTGGTGTTAATGTTGGGAGTTAATTATCTTTGGTAATATAAGTTTACTTATGTTGGTTGTTGTAATTCTAGTTTTCTTCAAGAAAGATGTGTTTGATCAATAGTAAATGTGCTTTTTAATGATGTCTTCTATATGAATAATTTCATTCATTTTTCTGCCTCTAACCAATTAATTAAAGTTTGGTCAACCCATGATTAGTAGTACTAATTACAATAATGAGTTCCAACATAAAAAATGATAATTTCATATATCTCCTCATCCTGGTCCAACTAATCTAAATTCACAACGAAAACCTTATTACTAAGGGGGAAGCGTTACGTATGCTTTTGATGAACGGAGTACTAAGGCCAATTTAATAAATTCCAACTAATCTGAATTCACAACGAAAACCTTATTACTAATGGGGAAGCGTTACATATGCTTTTGATGAACGAAGTACTAAGGCCAATTTAATGAGGTACTATGAGTTGCATAAGTCATGTGTGGACTCGTAGCATCTTGTTGTGACTGGTTTGCTGCCAAGTTTGAGTTTTGTGATGATCATTGCACTTGAGGGAACTCGATAGGTTGAGTAGTGTTTGATAATTGTGCTAGTAGGTCATGTGTGGCGAGGTTTACTTTGAATAATACTCGACTTAGAAGGCAAACCCCTTACTTTTGCAGGCAAGGGGTTTTGAACTTGAGACCTCCAACATGGAAGTCTCAAGCCAAAACCACTAGGCCACCCCGAGGGTTAGAGGTGGGATGTTCTAGTTTAATTTCACTAAAATGTTGTCTTTTTTTTTTTCATTTCATAGTTTCTTCTCTCATATAAAGGTACAAAATAAACTGCAGAAAATGGTTTCAGACTGTAAAATTGTACTCTCTTTCAAGTGCACAACCAAGAAAATCATAGAGATCACAATATATAACCTTCTTAGAAGTGAAGGCTTACATTGTATATATGCATACAATTGTGACAATCTCAGAAAAGCTATTACAGACAAGACGTGGACGCGGATACTGCTAATAGTACGCCTTATATTCCTACGGACTACGTTCATATATGATATATTATGTATGTAACTACGGGTAGTACAAATCCAAACCAAAAACTAGAACTCTTTCATGTTTAAGTTCCTCATCGAAACACCTTGTTTGACTAGTAAATGTAACAGACCTTTTAGAAGAAACATGGATTCAGCCCTTCCTTTCAGTAGATTCGGTGTAGTTAGATGTTGCCATTCCAAGTCCTTCGTTTTGGTGTTTTTGCCATCCACCGGTATCAGCCTTTGAGTGTATCCAGTAGTAGAAAATGGATCCTATCATTGATAATAACGTCAGAGCAGCACCAGCAGCAAATACACCTTTTCGGAGGGTGGCACATGACAAGTTTTCAACTAGGAAAACAGCGCGATACTTTGTATGATATGCATTCTTTGCTGATCCTGCCAATAAGCATGCTTCTGCTCCTAAAAAGCTAATCCTGTTTGACATTCAAAAGAGAAACTAAGCAATAGATTTCCGTGGTTGCTTTAGATAGGGAGGTTAAGCAGGGATTTTAAAAAGATCAACAGAAGCGTTAAATGAATTTATCAAAAGTAACTATCGAGACAATGGCTCTATGGAGCCAAAAGGTGAAAAAGAATGTGATAGAGAAGAAATTTGTGTAAAGTAATGAAAGTATCTCTGAGAATTGCAAGTATTCTCACTCCCCTCTCCCTTGCTCCCTTCCCCCCTTTTCCGCTAACGTTTGACCATAGATTTTGGGAGTAGTTTTTGAAATTTTATCTTCAAATATCTGTTTGGCCATGAAAGTTGATCACCACAGTCAACATTGAAACCAATGAGAATAGCCGATCAAAATTAGATTTCACCTATCATCACCACATTCAATCACCGCCATTAAACCATCTGTGTCTACGTTAAGGAAGTGTCTATGTAGTTGTCCTGGTAAAAACTAAGTTGTACTCTGTGTTTACACCAAATAAACGAATGCAAGACAAGTGTCTTTCATATGCTCATTTGTCACTCAACCATGGTTAAGTGATATGTACAATAACTGTAATTTTTAACTGCTAAAGTTTATATTGTTTGGGTTTGACGCAAGTTATGCAACACCAAGTGCGAGTAAGTATTTAAAATCCTTCTCATCCGTTATGTAATCTTCAACTTTATTACCCTTTTTAATTTCCGGAGGAGCTGGTTCAAGACTTGGCAGGCAGGAGAGCAGGATAACAGTGAACTACTAAAAAAGTTTCTCTCAATTGATTTTCTAACCTCGGCTAATTCCACCAGGTACTTGCTAGTACCCACTAAGGCTTGCCACGAATGAGAAGAAATCACCTAGTATTACTTTTTTATTTCTGTTGAAATTTGAACCCGAGATCTCGTGGTTCTGCTCCACTCCACACCCTTCAGTGCTAAAGGCAACAAATTTAAAGTTTTCTGCCATAGGAAGGCATAGAGATTGACATGTTGGGAGTTTGAACTGTTAGGGTGAAGTAAGCTTGGGAGGAGGTGAACATGACGGTGAATAAGAATACGGGAGACCAACAATTAAGCTTCTCCAAAGAAACAATTGGAGAAGCCCGAAGGGATTGATGATCAGCAAAATAGAGTTTCGATGAAGAAAAATAAGCAGTCAATGGTGCATAGTGGATGGACAAGGTTAGAACCATTTGCAGGCATCTTTACACCCAAACCACACAAGGATATTGGTTATGACTTATGAGCATTTCTTTACCTAAATCATGTTAATATTTCGTAAACTCTAGGGGGTAAACGCACTACAACCAGAAAAAAGAACGTAAATAAACTAAACGCAAGAGATAGAACAGTAATTATGTTCTTACCAGGAGAAGACAAAGAAGAAAATGGCACAAGTGGTAGTTTTACCACCCATCATCCCTCGTCCAAAACACAAGCATTTGGTAACACCGTTAACCAACGTTTGGCTAATCAGAAGCAACCCAAATGCCGCCAATCCATAGGCTGTAGAAGCATCCGTTCCATACACACAGTATGATCTTTCATCATACTCATCCGGTTTAACTTTTGCCTTCACAAACACAAAACAACATTCAAAATTACATACATAACTACACAGAAACAACAATTACTACTAATACTACACGTCAATCCCCACTCAAACAACAACAATTACTATGTCTCAAATCCCAAGCAAGATGGGGTTGGCTATATGAATGCTTGGGATACGAATCCTCACCGACCATGTAACTATACCCAAAAATCAAAAGAAGTTTAGATCGTTAACTATACCCTTGAAGCAAGAGACCAAAAACATTTCATCTTCAACTAGACTCATTAGCAACAACTACAACATACCAATGTAATCCCACTATGCGGAGAGTAGAGTGTACTTGGGAGGTAGAGAGACTGTCGTCCATATACCCTCAGCTCAAGGAAGACTCATTAGCAAATAAAACCAGAAACTCAATCTTTAAAACACCAAGAAACAAAAAACACCCAAAAATTTCAATTTTCAACTACTCAACTCAAACACCAAACACCCCCCAACAAATCAATCCTTAGCAACAAAAGAAACCAGAAACATCCAACACAACCCAATCATTAACTACACCCTGAAACAAGAAAGACACTAACACAAAAAATCAGTCTTTACCTATCTCCAGAAACAATGAACAACCAAAAAGTTCAATTTTCAACTATTCAACTCCATCCTGAAACACTAAACACCCAAAAAAATATAATCAATCTTTAACAACACAAGAAACCAAACATATCCCAGACAATCCAATCTTTAACTACACCCAGAAACAATCACACACACTAACACAATAAGATACACACACAAAAAAAAATCACATACCGAGTAAAATCCCACAAGTGGGGTCTTGCGGAGGGTAAAATGTACGTACACCTTACCACTACCTTACAGAGGTACAGAGGGGTATAGAGGCTGTTTCCGAAACACCCTCATCTCAAAAACAATGCACACACAAAAAAAATCAATCTTTACTTATCTCCAGAAACAAAAAACAAAACAAAAACCTTTAACTATACCCAGAAACAAAAAAGAACAATCTTTAGTTATACCCAGAAACCAAAAACCACTCAAACAATCAATCTTTAGCAACACAAGAAACCAAAAACATCCAAGACAATCCAATCTTTAACTACACCCAGACACAAAATCACAGAGTAAAACTAAAAAATCAATCTTTAGCAGCACAAGAAACCAAAAAAACATCCAACACAACCCAATTTTTAACTACACTTAGAAACATAAAACATACACTAACACAAAAAAACCAATCTTTAACTATACTCAGAAGCAGAAACAGCAAAAAAATATAAAAAATATAATATAATCTAAAAAAGGATACCGTGCTACGACGTCGTTCAGCACCGACAGCAAGAACAAATGCAATGAGATGAAGAGCAATAACAATTACAAGAACAGGAACAGAAACCCCCATTACTGCCAAACTGGAAAACAGATTTTTTTTCACTTTTTTTTTTCGAATATATTTTTAGCACTTAGCACCTACTTTTTTTGAAGCTTTGAGTATCATTTTTGTTGCTTTATGACAAAAAAAGAAAACAGTAATTAAGAGTGAAAACGATTAATCAAATATAGTTTTTTGGGATAGTAGGGTCCTCTACTTTCTTTATAGAAAAATATGGATCTTTGTTTGATAGTGGAGTGTACACTATAGTGTGTGAGTCTTTCGTCACGTGTAAAGGCAGAGGTAGATCAAAAAAATATTTGGAGAGATATGATTAGATAAGATATAATATAACTTCGTATCATTAAAGATATGATTTTATATAGAAAGGAGTGGAGATCGCATATTAAAGTAAAGGTTAGATGGCTAGTAGAGGTAAGATAATGTCTAATCTTATGATATAGTAGGTTAGCAGAGGTAGTCGTATTTTTATATATTGTGTTATTATTGTCCGTCAATTATTTTGTTATTTTTATTGTCTTTACAAATTATCATTTGTTTTCCTCTCTAGTTGTTTGGTTTCATATCTAATATTTTCTGCTTTGGGATGATATCTTTGGGATGACAGTCTTTCTAAAACAACTTTTCTATCTTTATGAGGTAGATGTGTCTGCGTACATTTTACTCTCCTAAATTTTACTTGTGGAATTTCATTGGTATGTTATTATTGCGTTTAAGCTTTGAGTATAAAAAAAGTTGCTTTCCCAAAATAAAATTTTATACGAAATAAATTTAAATTAATCAAATTCTAATGGAGATGTTCAACGTTAGATCAAAATTAAAAAACAGAAAAGAAATGTGAAAGAGATAAATGTAGAGCTGGAGTTTGGGTGGCTGCCGGTTTTCAGGTTGTTCTTCACCAGCTTTTCTGCGTTACTTTACTTTTTTTTTTTTGACAAATTAAACATAAAAAAAATTAGAAAATATCTTTTTTAGTACTGAACACATCTTTTATATTTTAAAAATATTTATTTATATTTAGAAAATAATTTAAAGTTTAATTTATTATTGCTCACCTATATATTAACATGGGCCCAAACAATGCCCAATCTCTTGTTGGGTTGTGTAGCTGCGGTCTAGACTCTGGCCCAATAGCTTATAGCCAACCCTGTCTATATAATTGGCATTGATCCATAAAATCCTATCAGGCGTCCTCCGCTATTGTCGGGCCACCTGGATCTCTTATCGGACTCGTTGAGGATCCACTCGTATGATTTTTTGGGAAAGTTGCGGTGGAGCCCCCTATAGCGCCAAAATCCGTGAGCTAACACTCATAGAAAGCTGCCGAAATCGCCTATTTCCTGTTCCTTGACCCATAAAATCCTACCAAGCGTCTCCCACCGTCGTCGACCCACCTGGGCATTTTGTCGGGCTTGTTGCAGACCCACTCGTATGATTTTTTGGGAAAGTTACACTGGAGCCCCATGCAGCCCCAGAATACGTTTGCTAACACCTACAAAAAATTGTCGAAATCGCCTTTTTCTTATTCCTTGGCACATAAAATCCCACCAGGTGTCCCTCGCCGCCGTTGGGCCACCTGGGCCTTTTGTAGAGCTTAATATTTTTTAGGAAAGTTGCGCCAGAGACCCCTGCAGCGCCAGAATTCGTGGGTTAACACTCACAGAAAACTGCCGAAATCGCATGTTTCTTGTTCCTTGGCCCATAAAATCCTACCAAGCGTCCCCCACCGCCGCCAGGCCACCTGAGCCTTTTGCCGGGCTCATTGTTGAGCCATTTATATGATTTTTTGGGAAAGTTGCGCCAAATCCCCCTACAGCACCAGAATTCGTGGGCTAACACCCACATAAAACTACCGAAATCTCCTATTTCTTGTTCCTTGGATCATAAAATCCTACCAGGCATCCCTCGCCGCCATTGGGCCACTTGGGCCTCTTGTCGGGCTTGTTGCGGACAGACTCGTATGATTTTTTAGGAAAGTTGCGTTGGAGCCCCTTGCAGCGCCAGAATCTGTGGGCTAACACCCATAGAAAACTGCTGAAATCGCCTGTTTCTTGTTCCTTGGCCCATAAAATCCTACCAGGCATCCTCCGCCGTCGTTGGGCTATCTGAGCCTCTTGTTGGGCTCGTTGCAGACCCACTCGTATGATTTTTCGAGAAAGTTGCGCCAGAACCCCCTGCAGCGCCAAAAGTCATTGGCTAAATCCACAAAAAACTGCCGAAATCTCCTATTTCCTCTTCCTTCGCCCATAAAATCCTACCAGGCGTCCTCTGCCGTCGCCAAGCTACCTGGGCCACTTGTCGAGCTCATTGCGGACCCACTCGCATAATTTTTTGGAAAAGTTGCGTCGATGCCCCTGCAGCGCCAGAATCCATGAGCTAACACTCATAGAAAACTGCCGAAATTGCCTGTTTCTTATTCCTTGGCACATAAAATCCTACTAGGTGTCCCCCGCCGCCGCCAGGCCACCTGGGCCTCTTTTAGGACTCGTTGCGGCCCACTCGTGTGATTTTTTGTGAAAGTTTCACCAGAGCCCCTTGCAACGCAGGATCCGTGGGCTAACACTCATAGAAAACTATCAAAATCGTCTGTTTCCTGTTCTTTGGCCAATAAAATCCTACCAGGCGTCCCCCGTCGCCACCGAGCCACCTGGGCCTCTTGTCGGGCTTATTGAGGACCCATTCATATAATTTTTGGGAAAGTTACATCGGAGCCTCCTGCAGCGCCAGAATCTGTGGGCTAACACCCATAGAAAACTATCGAAATCGCTTATTTCCTGTCCCTTGGTCCATAAAATCTTAGCAGGCGTCCTCGGCCACCGTCAGGCCACCTGGGCCTCTTGCCGGGATCGTTGCGAACCCACTCATATGATTTTTTGAGAAAGTTGCGTTAGAGCCCCCTGCAGTGCCAGAATTTGGCGGCGGCGTTGATGGAGGCCTGGTAGGATTTTATGGGTCAAGGAACAGAAAATGGGCGATTTTGACAGTTTTTTTATGGGTATTAGCCCACGGATTCTGGTGCTGCATGGGGCTCCAGCGCAATATTCTTGAAAAATCATACTACTGGGTTTGTAATAAACTCGGCAAGAGGCCCAGGTGGCCCAGCGATGTTAGCGGAGTCCTCGTCAGATTTTATATGCCAAGGAACAGGAAACAAGCGATTTCGACAGTTTTCTGTAGGTGTAAGCCCACGAATTTTGGCGCTGCCTGGGGGTCCAGCACAACATTTCCAAAAAATCATACGAGTGGATCTGCAACGAGAGGCCCAGGTGGCCCGGCGACGTTGGTGGAGGCCTAATAGGATTTTATGGGCCAAGGAACAGAAAATATGCGATTTCAGTAGTTTTCTGTGGATATTAGCCCTCGAATTCTGGCGCTGCATGAGATTCCAACGTAATATTCTCGAAAAATTATACGAGTGGGTCCGCAACGAGCCCGACAAGAGGCCCAGTTGATCCGGTGGCGTTGGCGCTGGCCTGATAGGATTTTACGGGCCAAGGAATAGGAAACATGCGATTTCGATAGTTTTCTGTGGGTGTTAGCCCATGAATTCTGGCGCTGCATGGGGATCCGGCTCAACCATCCCGAAATATCATACGAGTGAGTCCGCAATGATATCAGCAAGAGGCCTAGGTGGCCCGACGGCGTTGGCGGAGGCCTGGTAGGATTTTATGGGCCAAGAAATAGAAAATAGGCGATGTTGACAGTTTTCTGTGGATGTTAGCCCTCGAATTCTGGCGCTGCATGGGGCTCCGGTGCAATATTCTCAAAAAATCATACGACTAGGTCCGCAACAAGACACGTAAGAGGCCCAGGTGGTCGGTGGCATTGGCGGAGGCCTGGTAGGATTTTATGGTCCAAGGAACAGGAAATAAGCGATTTCAGCAGTTTTTTGTAGGTGTTAGCCCACGGATTCTGGCGTTGCTTGGGGTTCCAGCACAACATTCCTAAAATGTCATACGAGTGGGTCTGCAATGAGCCAGCAAGAGGCGCAGGTGGCCAACAACGTTGGCAGAGGCCTGGTAGGATTTTATAGGCTAAGGAACAGGAAATATGCAATTTCAGCAGTTTTCTGTGGGTGTTAGCCCACGGATTCTAGCGGTACATGGGGCTCCGGTGCAACATTCCTGAAAAATCATACGAGTGCGTCCGCAACAAGCCCGGTAAGAGGCCCAGGTGGCCTGGCGGCGTTGGAGTAGGCCTGGTAGGATTTTATGGGGCAAGGAACAATTTTCTGTGGGTGTTAGCCCACAGATTCTAGCGCTGCATGGGGCTCTGGCGCAACATTTTCGTAAAATCATACGAGTGGGTTCATAACTAGCCCGGCAAGAGGACCAGGTGGCCTAGCGGCGTTCGTGGAGGCTTGGTCAGATTTTATGGGCCAAGGAATAGGAAACAAGCGATTTTGGTAGTTTTCCGTGGGTGTTAGCCCACAGAATCTGGCACCGCATGGGCCTCCAGCGTAACATTCCCAAAGAATCATACGATATGGTCCACAATGAGCCCGCAAGAGACCAGGTGGCGTTGGTGGAAGACTGGTAGGATTTTATGGGCCAAGGAACAGGAAACCAGCGATTTCGACAATTTTCTGTAGGTGTTACCCACGGATTTTGGCGTTGCATGGGGCTTCGACGCAACATTCCCTAAAAATCATACGAGTGAATCCGCACCGTGCCTGGCAAGAGGCCCAGGTGGCCCGACGGCGTTGGGGGAGGCGTCGTAGGATTTTATGGGCCAAGAAACAAGAAACACGCGATCTCGACAGTTTTCTGTGGGTGTTAGCCCACGGATTCTGGCACTGCAGGGGGCTCTAGTTTTACAAAAAATCATACGAGTAGATCCACAGCGAGCCCGACAAAAGGCCAGGTGGCTAGACGGCTGGGTGCACACCTGGTAGACGTCAAAACGTATATTAGACATCTATCTTTAAAAATAGGTGTCCGACACAAGTCTATATATGATTTAGGATGATTACAAATCCATAAATTAAAAAAATAAATAGCTTGTTAATTATTAAATCAATTCTTTATTAAGTCCAAGATAATTATAGGGCATAACTCTATATATCATGATCTAATCCACATTAAATTTTGGATGAAGCACATCTTGATTGACCTTCTGCTATATTATAAATTATATCTTATGATCAAACAAAAAAAATAGAGAAAATTTAGATTTATCTTTAATGTTATTAAATGTGATTATGTCAAATTAGAATATGGTTACATTCAAAGCACCAAAATAGCCAACTACAAGAAAAATTAATATATGAATAGATGGTTGTGAAATTTTTAATTTTTGGTTGTGCCTTATCTTAAGTTGAAAAATGTATTGATATTACAAGGAAACAAGCATACAACTACCTTAATATAATTAGGCTTAATATGTTGATAACCTCTTATTATTAAATTTCATTCAGACATTTCAACTATAACTTAACTCAGTTAAACATCTAAATACATGAAAAAAATTTCTTATCATACACTCCCGATTCGAATTCTTTATCCAATGAACAATTTATATATATCATGAAATTATAATTAATCAACTTTATTTATTCTCACATAATTTTTATCTCAATCATAATAAATCTGTTTGACAATGATCATCCAGTGCAAATGAATTTTTACAAAAAAATAATAATATAATAGCTGTTTTTTAACCTCGAATAATTTTCATTTCATCTTATTGACCATTAGGTCAGCCCTAAACGAAATACTTAATTTTATATAAATATGAAATAATAATTTTAAAAAAAAATCTAAAATCCAGGTGGCATATTCATCAAGACCCAATTAAGTTTTGATCACACTCATTAACACGTCAGCATATTATCAAGCCTTTTGACTTCTATTTTTTTTTAAATCCTTAGATAATGATTTTTTTTTCCACAAAAAAAAGAAACTAAGTTACAATAATAAAATATAAACTTAATAATGATAATATAATTTAATCTCGAGATGAAAGAAATTTTGAATTTTAATTAAACTACTATACATAGTTAACGAAATTTTAAATATGAATACAAAGTTTGAGTTAACTACTATTGAATTTCGTCAAATCTTGTATTTTCAAACACAATATATAAAAACTCACTAAATTTACAACAAACATTCGACACGAATTCGTAAATTAAAAAAATAGCCAAGAACCTCAAAAATCGAACGTACAAACCCTAAATTCTGACTCGATTTATGATTCAACACGTAAGTTGAACTGTAGCTCCGCTCACCAACCAATCAAAACCATTATATTAATTTATGTGGCTACTCGACAACGCCTATCTCTTAATTGATATTTTTAATTTATTTATTTGCATGATGTACCCCTATATATACATAAATATAAATTTGTAACAACACATAAACTTCGTTGTGATCACCACCTTTGTTCATAGTCTCATGTATCTCAAAAATATTTTTAAAGACTTATACATATAGATATAATTATTCATTAAGATCTAGATATATATATAATCTTTGTGGATTTTTATTTTTAGTCTCTTTAATTTTTTTTTTTTTTTGGATTTTGAAGTTTAGAGAAAGATGGCTCCAGATCTATCAACAATTCTTCCTAGGGTTCTTATTGTTTCTAGAAGAACTGTTCGAAAAAATAAATTTGTTGATTTTGTTGGTAAGTATTCGATTCGTCTATTTTTGTTTTAATTTTCTCTTTAAAAATTTTATCGTTAATTCTTGATGTTCTTTTTTTTCATAAATAAAAAGTGTAACATGACTGAATCCACCTGAGGTTCGTGTCGGTGGAGGAAATGGATTTGAGATAAAAGAGGGATTTTTGTCGTAAGATGTTTTATAAATAAATAAATGATTTAATTATGATATCTTTGAAAATTTGTCACGTCCATGGTTACATTAATTCTTGTGATGTTCCTCTTTTGTTATGGTAAAAAAAACATTTTTATGTTTTTGTTTGCTTAAAATTCTAGTGAATATACACTTTTTGACAATTGATTTATGTGTAATCATAATCTTGTTTTTGATGATTAGTTTAAGTTGTTGAATTGTGTGCTCGATTAATTTGAATACATATAAAAAGGAAGAAGTAACATACTTATTTTACTTTTTTGTGCGTATTTTTATTTACTTAATTATATGTTCGTCTGTGTAGGTGAGTATCACCTAGATCTTATTGTGAGTTATGGAGCAGCGCCTGTTATAGTGCCGCGAGTTAGTGGTGTACACATGTTACTAGAAAGCTTTCAACCAATTCATGGAGTTCTTCTATGTGAAGGAGAAGACATTGATCCATCACTTTATGATGGTGAATTATGTGGATTATCACAAGAAGAACTTGAAGAAATCAAGAAATTACATTCAAGTGACACAACAATTGATAGAGAAAAAGATTCAATTGAATTAGCTCTTGCAAGACTTTGTCTTGAGAGAAATATACCTTATTTGGGAATTTGTAGAGGTTCACAAGTCCTTAATGTTGCTTGTGGTGGCACACTTTATCAAGATTTAGAGAAAGAATTGTACAAGAATCATCAAACCTCCGACTCTTCAGAAATGTTGTCATTGAAGAGCCAAAGCCAGAGTCAGAGTCAGAATCTCAGTGACATAGGTCAAAAGTATGAAAAAGTTGTACACATGAACTATGAAAACTATGATGGACATAGACATGTGGTGAAAGTAGTTAAAAATACACCATTATACAAATGGTTTAAGGATTCATTAGAAGATAATGATGATGAAATTTGGGTTAACAGTTATCATCATCAAGGAGTTAAGAGATTAGCACAAAGATTTGTGCCAATGGCATTTGCTAATGATGGATTAGTTGAAGGTTTTTATGATCCAGATGCATATAATCCTGAAGAAGGTAAATTTATTATGGGATTACAATTTCATCCTGAACGTATGCGTGGACAAGATAATGGTGATTTTGATTATCCAGGATGTGCTATGGCTTACCAGGTAATTAATTAACTTGCTAATTTGTTTTATCCAGTTCAGAGTTCGAGTCCTAGGAATGAAGGAACTGTTGGTATAGAGGACATCGTGTCACAATCCAAGTGTGTTTTTGGGCTCTAAGATAGGGAAAAATTTGTGAGTGGGGTCTGTTGGGCCAAAGCAAATAATATATGTCATGAGCTTGGGTTGTGATAAATATATTGTCCGCTTTTGATCTCAATTTGAGGGTCTTCCAGAAACAACCTCTCTATCACTATGAGATAGTGATAAGGTCTGCGTATGTATGTTTTATCCTCCTAAACCCCACTTGTGGGGTTTCATTGATGAGTATGTATGTTGTTGTTTGTTGCTTTTTAGCTCAATGATGGCTCAAGCGTTTGTGGGGGTAAAGGTTTGTTGGTCCAATGTCTATAATACGTGTCATAAATTTAGATCTTGATAAGTATATTTTCTGCTTTTGGATTTGATGATGGCATAGCTCGAGGAACAAATCCATGAGGTTTGTTGGACCAAAAGGGCTTGGATCGTAATAGTCTTCCCCCTTGATAAGTCTTACGAGGGTCGAATATAAATTAGTCAGATCAATGAATATCGAATACCATATGATGATACAACGAAGAGTATAAAAAAAGAGACTTTCTAAAGTTATGATTATTAAATTGGCCACTTGTCTATGTCCTTTACCAAAAATACAGATATTATATTAACAAAACTTGGATGAAATTAAATCATGTGATTGATCAACCATAAAGTCTTGGAAAATTTAATGAAAAGATAGTATAGAAATATGGACTAGTTTTTTTCTAGATATATACAACAAAGTCAAATGTGTCAAATCACATTTCGTATTCAAAATTCACTAACCTGATTAATTCAGATTTACGCTATAAAACATCATGATAGGGTATCTTAGTGCTCCTTATCGAAGATGAATCTATTCCTAAGACATGAGTTACTTGATATTAATTAATGTTATTCTTATATGTATTTTATACTGACAGTGCATAGAAGTTAACGACGTTTTAAATGTATTTGATTGGTTTTGTAGGAATTTGTTAAAGCAGTAATTGCATATGAGAAGAAGCTTAATGGCTCTGAAAATATACCAAGAAAAGATGTTAAATTCAACCATGAATTAGAGAGCCAAAGAAGAAGCATTGTTAAAAGTTTTTCAATTGCAAGAAATATGTATTGCACTGGACTTGGCAGAATTTCAGAAAAAGAATCTGAACTTGAACCTGGAGCTGAATTTCTTGAGGTACAACTTTTTATATATATACATTTTGAAATTTCTTGACGCAACGATAAAGTTGTCTCCATGTAACCTAAAGGTCACTAGTTCGAGTTGTGGAAACCACTTATATAATGCTTGTTTTATAGGTTAGGTTGTCTACATCATACCCCTTGGATGTGGTCCTTCCCTAGGTTATAAAAATGTTTTTCATGGTTGACCCCAGTAGCGGAGCCACAGTGTAATTAGGGGGATTTATCCGAATTTCGGCGAAAAATTATACGATTTATATATGGTAAAAAACAATCTATGTATATATAATAGATGTTGAACTCCTCTTCGATTAGTTCATGTGTCTACTTCTTAAAATTTTGAACTCCTTTAAATATAATTCTGGCTCTGCCATTGGTTGACCCCTACTACATCATAGTCTCTTTACTCCGTAAAAATTTGCGTACATCTTACCCTCCCTAGGCCCCGCTTGTGAGATTATATCTGGTATATTATTTTATGTGCATATGCTAGAGTCGGATTCTATTGGTTCGACTGAACACATTATTTTAAGCTCTGAACTATCAAACGAGGGATTTTAGTAGCTGTGTTGGCTTACTGAGTCATTATTACAGACCGAAGAATCTAAACTAACCGACTCTAGATTGTGAACGATGACATGTAGGCGAACACAGCATTGAGTGTGCAACAAGAGAATAGGTTGAAGCAAATGGGAGCAACAGTGAGGAATGCATCAACATACATGACCAGATTGAAGATGAATGAAGTAAGAGAAAAAATGGCTAGGGCTATTCTTGCAAAAATGTCAATTGAACAACTCTCAGATATGGTTGCCTTTTATCATAAAATGGGACAACTTTGTTCTGAGGCTTTAGACAAAAAGTTCAATGACATGGAATTAGCTTGAAAGCTCGGTGCACTAAGCTCACGTTATACGTGTGAGGTCCTAGTGTCTATTGAACAATTCATCTCTTTTTCATTGGAAAATTGTCTCCTTTTTTTCTACAAAATTTCTCTTTATGTTAATGATGTGAAATCAAGTTTTGTTTGATGTTTTTGTTGGTTTATATTTAGCAAACTCGAAATATAGATAAAAACAACTAGCATTACTTAACATAATACACAAAATTAATGCATATATTAGCATTACTTCGACATGGACTTCATCGACAACTACAACTATATCGCAATGTGTATGTCGAGTCTTCCAAATGTAGTGCATTTTCGAGGATTTGATGTAAATTTGTGTTGGAAGACTGTAAATTTAGGTATATTAATGTGTGACAGTCTCACGCAACATTTTATAAGGCCCTCTGTGATGATCTAGTGGTCCATACTCATAACTTCTTCATAATTATGCCACTTTTATAGCTTTTAGAGGTCACGAAATAGAAATTCAAGATTCCTCTAGACATATAAACAACAACAGACCCAATGCAATCTATCAATAAAGTCTAGATAGGATAGAATATACGCAAACCTTAATAGCCCCCCTCCCCCACCTTCCCCCGGTGAAGGTAGAGAGGTGGTTTCTATAGACTGATACTAGACCAGCACCAAGAAGCCATACCAATAAGTCAGTAGTAGCTTTAGCAGCAACAACAGATCAGAAAGGGAAAAAATAGAGATACTAAACTGCCAAGGAAAAAAAAAAGCAGCAATGGGACAGAAAGATATCTAAATAGTCTATTATTACTAAATAAAGTCAAAATCTAAAAAATAATGTACAAGACATAGGGAAGCTACACTTCACCACCATAGTAGCTCTATCAAAATAAGCTAGAATGCTAGTATAAATAACACACCAACAAATTCAGGGCAGTAAAAAAGACAGCCTGCTCTCTCTACTACTAAGCGAAAACGAGGAGCATTATAGTGCCATCTTAATATTATACGGGTCTTTCTTTCAGTCATTTGATCACAGCGTAGGCATTGTACTCATCAGCTCATCTGTTATCGATCTTTTATTTGTAACTTCCCTCGAACTTCTGTTACATTACTATTTTTCCACTCCTTTCCCAGCCCTTTCCTGAGAGCTGGTTTTCCTTTCTTTTTTTTTCTTTTTTTTTTTTTTTAGATTGTTTTACCTCATAGTACAGATAACAGCATTGTAACTTAACGTTAGGAAATCCTCAAGTCTTAACCCATTTTTCCTCGGAAAATCAACAGCTGTATCAAGCAGAGTGTGGTTCTCTCACCACAGAACGAGGAGACTAACTAGTTGTCATCTCTGGCAGAAGAAACTGAAATCTGGGTGATTGACCTGAAGCAGCGTTAGCCAATCATCAGCAGCCTGAAAGAGCGAGCTCATTAACTGTCTTCCAGGGCCGCCATTTGGAGTCCAAAGTGACGGTTTAAACTTGTATGAAGCAAGGCCAAAAGCAGGTAATGGGATCTTAGGGGCTGCATCTGTATCAGTCGGACATGCTACAACCGCAGCATGACCACTTCGACTTCCTGCAGAAAGTCCATGTAACTTACTAAAATTTCAACGACACATTTGCAACAGAACAATTTAGTTAAAACGCTACAAGTAACCCATGTTAGACTATTGTAATAGACACTCTTAACACATTCTTCACCAGATTTATTCACCAGGACACACGAATAACAAAACCAGAACAAAAGAAGAGAGTGACGTCCAAGTTCCAACATGCTAGCAAAGAGCTAATGAACTTAGGGTAGACATCTTTTTCACTAAATTTAACAGATTATATTGTTGAAAAATTGGAGGAAAGGCTGCATAAGTCATTCAAGCCAAAGAACAATGCATGACACAAACTAAGTCTTGTGCTAACTTCAATACTGATGATACCAAACTCCAAAATTTTTGCCATTCTATTTCATTTAGATTATATCTTTCAAGATAAACAACAAAGCAAAAAGAATTAAGTCAGCTAATTAGCTTCGTATTCCTTTTTTAAAGGACTGAGACAAGCCCCAGGACTCTCTTCAAGTGGCAAGGGTTGAGGATATTGTGAATTAGGCCAGAAGTTCAAGCCCTGCACCATGCAAACTTTGCCTAGTATTTAAGTGGAAAAGGGAAGAGGAGCAGACCCATTATCCTCAAGTTTCGAAGGCTGTGGTTGGTCCTAAAGAGGAAACCTCGCTACACAACTTCCACATAGGTTATGTTTCTGTTTCTTTTATACAACTATTTTGGAGGCTTCTTAAATCCTTACTTCCATGTGAGATGAGTTAAACTATATTGATTGCAATAAATCTAAAGAAATTGATGCAGTCAATCACTCTTTGTTTGACAGCGATTAATTCTGTTCTTTTTTTCTTAAATAGATTGAGGAGATACATGAGTATCAACATACCAGTTCAGAACACGGAAAAATGTGAAAGGGAACAGAAGAAGCCAACAACAACAGCAGCAACATATCCAATGACATCCCACAAGTGGGGCTAGGGAGGGTAGAGTGTATGCAGACCTTACCAGATAGAGAGGCTATTTCCAGAAGACCCTCGGCTCAACTATATCAGCCCCAAAAACAGAAAAATACTAGATATAGAATATCAACTAAATTGAAAAGCAACGATAATTTTATACATAAAATGAAAGTAGCAAAGTAAATGGCGGGCAACAACAAGACAATATATAAAGACATGACTACTCCTACCAACCTACTACAACACAAGGGAACAAAAGAAGCCGCAGTTGTAATACACCGAAAAAACAAAGGCAATTTTACAATGGAAAATGTTAGATACCTGGCATGGGCGTATGAAGATAATGAAAAGTCAGAAAACATGCATCCAGAGCTTTTAAAGTAGGCCCCGTAGGTATTCGGTAAATTGGATACCTGCAAGAGAGACATCAGAACATTAAAATTAAGGGGTGGGAAAGTAAACTTCCTGATATGAAATGGCAAGAAATGCAAAATACCAGGCTACAGAAATCCAACTGGAAGAAAGGAGATCACAACTTCTCATTGTTTTTAATTCTGGGAACTGTTTAGCAAGATCAGCTATCTACAGAACAAGAAACATAATGAGAATATGAGACAAAACGAAAAGAAAAGAAACTTATCCATTACCTATCAAAGAAAGAAACAAAAGATGACTACTTTGAGGGAGAGGGAGGAAAAGACCAACCATCTTACTTATCAATTTTTTTAAAAAAAGACCAACCTTGTCTGCCAAAGGTTCACGACTATAAGGCTGATCGTCCGCAAGATACTCAAACAACAAGGTACCTTGAGAAGACCCAGATTCACCCTCATCGCTTGAAAATCCTTCTTGGAAGGTAGCATTACTGTCTCTTAGTGATAACCCATCGATACTAAGAGAGCTTTCACTTGCTTGGCTATGATACATCCGTTGCTCCCTTGAATAATTCAAGCAACGTCTTTCGTGTTCAGAGTCACTACTTCCATCACTACTAGAATCCCGAAAATAGTCGCTATCACTTTCCTCACCTGGTCGCCTACTATGCAAGAGAAAATGCCAATTCAATATAATATGTTTCTTAAAGCTACTCCATCAAAATTTAAACAGAATCAATTCAAGGTTTCAGACCCTTTCTGAAAAGAGGAGGGGAAGGGTGTATGGGACTCGAGCAGAGGGAAAGGGAGAACAAAGCAAAGTACAAATCGGAAGCCTGGTTCAATGCTTACCAATAAACATAGATAGAAAAGAGATACATATAGCATGTTTTTTAATTGGTAAGACATAATAGTATTTATCACTCCTAGCGGTCGTTTGGTACAAGAGATGAGAGATAATAATCCTGGGATGATTATTTTATCCAGCATTTGGTTAGGGATGACAGACAATTTCTAGCCTCTATCTTTATGCCATAAGAAGTTTTTGCTTTCCACTTGTTTATTGAAAAGATGCTAATAGCGCTATCTTCTCTGATCAATATTATGTATAACTTTTCCACCAAAAAATCTATCTTGCTCTAAACTCTCCAAAAATGATGCTGCATATGTATTGGATCCTTCACAAATGCACAACTGTTGGAGGACCCAACACGCACCCCATCAACATTTCTGAAAGAGTCCAGGCAACATAGCCAAAAACATAATGCGGTAATGACACGGAGGAAAAGGAAATACACACAAATAAAATATCATGCAAAAGCTTTCTCCTTGCTGAGTCTCTGACAATGTACACCAAGAGTATTACACAAAAATTTGAATTAATGCCACAACAATTCTGTATCCGCACTTCATGTCAAGGCAGATGATCATTATTTACAAAACCTAAATATACCCAATACTAATTGTGGAGTTGAAATAAGCATCAAGGAGTACACAGAAAACCAAAAATAATACAAAAACAAGCACCTTCAGTGTATGGTATTGATACTTTCAATTAATAAGGCCAGAAACACTGGCTGCACCATGAGTAGCAAAAACTAATTTTAAACATGGAAGGAAAAAAACATGCAAATATATACCTTGTTTTGACTGAAGCCTTTGAAGAGTCGCCATACAACTGAATACCTGACAAATAGGGCACATAGTACTGAACTGCACTGTCACCTTCATTCAACACCAATGGAACTCCAGCTCCGTACGCACTCCATTCTTTAAAAGACTCCCATAGGTCGCCAAGCACATAGTAAGGTAGAAACTCCACGTCACACGTCCTCCAACCCCTAATAGTTGTCTGGCAAAACACAACCACTTTTCACTCAAAACCTATAATATTAACAACAAACAACAGCTAATTTTTCTTTAACAGCTAAATTTTCAACCACAACCAATATACTACAGTAAAATTAACAGTTATACACGATAAAAGATTAAATATTTATACTAATAAAACCATTTTTCAAATCTTAGTAATAAACAGCTGTTAAACTTTCATTCCCCACGAACTCCAGCAAAACACTATAAATTTAAACCAATACAACAATTTTCAGTCAAACATATAATCTTAACAACAAACAACAACAACAACAACAACATACCAAAGCAATCCCACAACTGAAGCCTGAGGAGAGAGTATGCAAACTTTTGTTTCCAATTGACTCTCACCTTAGATAAAGCATGTCAAACAGTTCGAAAAAGGGGATACCGATACGACAGCAATAACAACAATGAAATAATGCGAAACGGGGAGCATATTACACAACATGAACACAAGAAAGAACAGCAACAACAACGAAATAAAGTAGTATACTTTCTGTACTAATCCAATCAACTGAACTCTTGAATAATTCACCACTAATACAAGCTCAAGTATTTTCAATCAAAAGAGTTAAATCATCAATCAAAACCATAAAAAGAGCTTTAAAAATTCAATTTTAAACACCTAATAAAATAAAGCCATAAACATTTTTAAAACCTTAGATAGATATTGAGCAGGAACTGAAGGAGTAACAGATTTCAAAAACCGCTGGAGATTACAAAGCGGTAAAACTTCCGATTCCGGCACAGCACCGACCACCGGCAACCCCTTCGCCGATTCATCGGCGGCAGACACCTTCATTTTCTGCTTCGTTGGAGAATGATTAACACCAACATCACTCTTAGCTCTCCGAAGATTATCCTCACCGTTAAAACTCCGATTATAATTCCGGCGAGCCTTCGCAGCACTATAAAACCGATCTTCACCGTTAAAACTCCGATTAAACTGTAACCCACTACCCATCATCTCTTTATATCAAAAACCCCCCTAAATCTCAATCAAAATTTCTCCTTTTTTCCCTCTATATATCGATAAATCGCAATTTATATATCGATTTTCTCAGAAATTCTTCAAGAACACCAAAAGGGGTTGATTGGGCTAATTGATTCTCGTAGAAATGAATCAAACGAGGAAAAATTAGCCACACCCAAAACAAAAAAAAAAAAAAAACTTTTTTTCCTGGAAAGTCGACGAATTGAAGAATTTGAATAAACCCTAGCAAACTTTGACTCAGATCAAAATATCTCTACATATATATATTAATGAAGAGCATGTGAGTTTGTATAAACAGAAAAAAAAAATGGTTTGAGAGAGAAATTGCAGTTGAAAATGGAGGAGAGAGAGAGGGAAGCAGAGTGACAGAATATTGTATGGGCAGGGGAAAGTGGGAAGAAGAAAACGATGTTATTTGAAAAATATAATTTTTTTCTTTATTTAATTTATATTATATTTTTTCTATTTTTCTATACGTATAATAAAAATATAGAAAAAACAAAACTGTGACGGTTTGGGTATATGCAGAGAAGAAGTATCGATGCGCCTGTTAAGAGGTGCGAGAAATTAGATTTAGGAGTTGCGCGGAGAGGTAGAGGCAGATCAAAAAAATATTAGGAGAGGTGATTGGACAGGATATGGTGCAATTTCATATTATCGAGAATATGACCTTAGATAGAAAGGAGTGGAGATTGCGCATTAAGATGGAAGGTTAATAGGTTGGTAGGGGTAGGATGATGTCTAGCCCTGTGGTATAGTAAATTAGTAGGAGTAGTCTTCTACTCGTGTCTTTGTATCTTATATTGATTATTGTATGTCTCGTATTTGTTTCTTTATTGTATTTATATGTTATCACTTGCTTTTTGCTTTCGTCATTTCTCTTTCATGTCTAGTATCTTCTGCTTTTGGGGCTTGATATTTTTGAGCTGAGGGTCTTCGAAAACAGTCTCTCTATCTTTATGAAGTAGTGATAAGATTTGCGTACATTTTACCCTCCTCATACCTCACTTGTGAGATTCCGCTAGGTATGTTATCGTTTGTTATTCTAGTCGTTTGATTCCATATCAGGTTTTCTCTGCTTTTGGGGATGATACTTTTGAGATGGGGGTCTTTCGAGAATAGTCTCTCTCTCTATGAGATAGTGATAAGGTCTGCGTATACTTTTACTCTCTCAAAACCTCACTTGTGAAATTTTACAAGGATATGTGTTGATGATGACACATGAATTATTCTCTCCACCTATATGAGATATCTATGCGAATTGCTTAAACTTGAATTCACATCAGAAGATTATACATTGAAGATAGACTTTTCCTTAGATTGCAGATTGTATAAATTCAAGTCAAAAGAATTACATATTGAATTGGTCGTTGTATAATATTTGTATTCTAAATTATATAAAATCATATATAGAAATAAATCGTTCTCTAACAAA
>DF359274.1:11823-22248 GCA_000787875.1 Solanum virginianum | reverse complement strand
GGGTCCTAACAATACGGGTCCTAGAAATAAATCGTTCTCTAACAAAAACGCAAATGTTACATAAATAGAACTGGAATTTGAGATTTTACTCGAGCATAATAGTTGGAGACATTTGTTATTCTTACAATTTATTTGAAATAGTACAATGATTTGAAAAGAAAAAAAATGAACTTATTAAATTGTGGTCCATGTAATTTTTTCCTTTTGGAAAATAACTTATTTAATATTTGGAGATTGGAATATACCTAGTGTGATGGAGAGATATTCTAATATGTTCATCTCATTAAAGTTTAGTTATTTATCATAAATATAATTAGTTTACTTGGTACTAAAATAGAATAAAATATCTTATCATTTTGAACTATAATACACCATATTTTTCTTCCATCCATGTAATTAATGAAATAGCTTAATATAGAATATAGTGTTTAAAAACTATTTTTTTATTTTTTTAAGTTTGAAATTTTTTACCAGCAAAAATTAAGGAATTTATCTTTTGGATCGAGTTCATCATATACTCTTAGCTCTCCGAAGATTATCCTCACCGTTAAAACTCCGATTATAATTCCGGCGAGCCTTCGCAGCACTATAAAACCGATCTTCACCGTTAAAACTCCGATGATTTGTAAATTATTGCATAGAAGCGAAAATTTACCCCATGCACACTCAAACAATAGCGACCAGAAATTCCCTTTGTAATTTGGACAAGTGTAATATGCAACATTATCTATTGTGGCTAGGACAAACCAAACAAAAATGGCTAAGCCATAAAGTGATTGGCTAAAAGATAAAACAATTGGATTTGTGAATGAGAGATTGTAGTGACACGTGTACATGAGGTGTCATAAATTGTGTCCTTTTCTCACCTAAGTTATCGTCCCAATTCCCAAGACTAATAGTGTGACGTGGCGATAAGATCGTCAATTTTTCAAAATATTTTTTGATTGCTATTTGTGAAATTATGACATAAAGGACGTACAAAATAATATCACATGAAAATTTTATTTTATAAAAAAAATTATTATAACAAATGTCGTTATCGATATCTTTCTTTTGGAATTGTCATACTTGAGTCGAGAGTCTTTCGGAAATGATTTTTTATTTCTATGAGATAGCGATAAGATCTGCATACACTTAATCCTCCCCATATCGTATTTATAAGATTTTACTATTGTCACGACCCAACCCGTGGGCCATGACTAGTGTCCGAGTGGGGCACCCAAACACAAACGCAAAGCCAAATAATATCAGATATCTTATTTTTTTACTGAAATTTCGGCAGAGTTTCCTTTATTTTATATACTAACCCAAATATCCTGCACTCAAAAAAATCCCAGCAAATGACATATACATATACATACGGGCCGACAAGGCCACCGCGGCGATAAAAACCGCTCAACATACAAATCATATATACATAGTCATACAAACTGGTGCAACCCACAGACACAAGCGTCCACAGACCTCTAACCAAGCAAACAGAACCATGGGACGGGGCAGGGCCCCGTCGTACCTTCAAATAAACGTATTGGCAAAAATAATAAACAAGTGTATATACCAAATGTTCGCTCCGAAGCAAAAGGAGCACTTCAGACAGCAAGTGGAAAGTCCTAAGCTAGTGGATCACTAGCCTGTACGTCGGTACCTGCGGGCATGAAACGCAGCCCCCAAAGCAAAGGGGGTTAGTACAAAATACGTACCGAATATGTAAAGCAGAAAGTACAACGGGCATGAAACGCAGCCCCCAAAGCAAAGGGGGTCAGTACGGAGTATGTACAAAATATGTAAAGCAAACTGTACAGAATGTAAAACAAAGTAATAATCTAAAACAGAAAAATAGAAATCAAATGCATATCCAAAATACCAACATACTTACTTCCCAATACCTGAAACTGAGGGATAGTTGAAATAAAAGTACAGAGAGCAAGTATATATCCAAAATATCAAATGTCTACTTTCAACATACGAATCATGCATACCATCAGAAGGTTTCAAATCTCCATCATATATCAAATATAGGATAAGTGATCCAGGCGTTACGTTTCGCCGTCCCTGTCTCACATATCATCATACAGAAATAGCATAAGTGAGCCAGGCATTATGTATCGCCATACCTATCACACATGCTCCTATACAGGATATAATTAAGAACATACGAGTCCTAACAATTCAAGTTTTGAAAATGCTATTTGAGTCCTAAACTTTTCAAAAATGTCACTTTAATCCCAAATTTCGTAATGGTTCCAATGCACCACAATACGGGTCCTAACAATACGGGTCCTAACAATACGGGTCCTAACAACTATATTGTTCTGCATACACTCAATTCTTCTCAGATCACATATATAAGATTTCACTATGTTGTTGTTGTTGCTATAGCAAATGACGTTATAAAAGATATAGAGTAGTTATTATAAAGAGATCTAATTGTAAATTTTTTTTTATATCTGATCATAAAGTAAGTGTTTCATCCAAGTTTAATATTTGAATCACCATAAGTCTTGATAAGGACGCATAAAATCTTTAATCCTTAAATAGATAAATATATGCTTAGTCCACGCCTTTTAGTATGCCTTACAGAGTACAAATTCGAATTAATCAAGACTTCAGTATGAATATCACTTAAGGTGCGAAATTAAAATAAAATAGGTTATAGAGTAAGTACAATTTTTTCAGTATTTGCAAAGCTCTCATTATTTTTGAAAATTATTGTTACTACTACTATATATATATATATATATATATATATATATATGAAAAATTGTTCATTTTTTGCCTTCTATGATGCAAAAAATGCAAATTTTCAGGAAAACTTTGGACTATATAGACATTAGCTTTCTATCATGATACGTTTTTTCTACTTTTAGATTTATACTTTTGCCAATTTTAATATTCATAATAAAATTCAATTATTCAAATTTAAGCCTCATAAATTTTTTTCAAAATTTTTTCTAATTAATTTTCTTATTTTCGCAATGGCATCGGATGATAACTGCATCAAAAATTTAATTAATTTAAATACACATCACAAAAATTTCGTTACAAAAAGAAAAAAATTCTTATCAAGATTTTAAATTTCAAGATTTAAATTTAAAATTTATAATTAAAGGTGAAAAAAAATCATATTTATTCCACCATAATAATGCTAGCTAATTTGCACTCATTTAAGGAGTTTCCTACAAGTTGTTATTATAAAAATATTACTATATTTTTTCAGCACATTGGATCTTCCAAAATATGGGTTGGACAACTGATTATTAAAAAGATTAGCACTTTATTAAATTATTTAATTACAAAAAGATAATGCTGATTATGCATGTGCATCATATTGGAACTCCATTTTGATATAAAGATTAAATAAAACAATCTTTAGAGATTCTATTCACATTTAGTCAAATTATTTTCTTAATTACCTATTTTTAACAAAGAGATACATGTAGTTTCTTTTTAGTCAAACAAAATATTATATATGAAAAACATTTTTAGTTTTTTCTTTTATGTCGATTATATTTCTATGGTTTATCGGGAGAAAAAATTTGTAATGACTCAGTCCGCAAGTGATACTGTCCGCTTTGAACCTAGGCCCTCACGACTTTAAAACACGTTATTATTAGGTAAGACTTGTTTACTTATGTACCCAACATCTTTCTTGTATTTTTGTTGATGTGGACTTCTCATCTCAAGATGAGTTGTTACATACACCCTTCTATGAACTCAGCATCCTTGATGAGGTAGACTCAACAGAACTCAGCATCCTCGATGAGGTAGACTCAACACTGAGGTTTGTCTCACCTCACTAGGATTCGTCTAAGCTCCGCTGAACTCTGATCCACATCGACAAGGCTGACACATAAGTGGCTAAGTTCAGCTGAACTCTGATCCAAATCGACAAGGCTGACACATGAGTGGCTTTGATATCATATGTAACAGTCAAGCCTCCTGGTGATATTGTCCGCTTTGGGCCTACGCCCACACAACTTTAAAATGAGTCACTAGTAGGTAAAATCAATTTACTTATATACCCAATATCTCTTGTGTATTTTTATCGATGTGGAACTTCTCATCTCAAAATGGTTGTGACAAAATCTTACCCTTCAGAAGATAGAAATAAGATTACATAAGTACATATCATCCTGTTCAAACCTCACTTATAGAATTATACTATAGAATTATACTATGTAGAGATACTATCATTATACATCACAATCAAAGACAAAACGATCGATATATACAAAATTTCATCCTCCAAGGAAGCTAAGTAACAAGATTAATGACAATAAGAGATAAGATTTGACATTAATTAATTAAAATGTCATTATAATTATATAGTACTAATCTTGATATAACGCATGAAAAGGAAATATGTCTTTACTAATGAAATGTCTAACTTACCCACAAAATATTTGGTGGTCCACAATTCTTACCTAATTGTTAGGATTTGTAGGCCCATTTTATTTATAATTCCTCATTTTATTGGCAAAATTGATGGCTAACTAATAATTAATTAATTAATTTTATGGAGTAGATGGACAAAGTCAATATCTTGTAGCTGAGGTTGCAAAAAAATTAAAATTAAATTGAATTGAAGTACTATGTAGTGTAGAGTTCATCTTGGCTATTTAGCACAATTTTGTTTTTTCTCCGACGAAGGTTTTGATACGATAGATAAAGTGTTTATGTATTTAATGAAAAATTTTGAATTCAAACTTCGAGGATAAAAGGAAGTTGCTTATGCAATTTGCATCTTTAAATGAACCTACAAATTTGAGTTATTTGGACCTGAAAGTGAGTTATCAGACGTTACATAAATTTTTTTAATTATTTTTTAAAAAGATAATTTGTTTTCAATATGTTATCATTTTTTGAAAAAAAAGTTTTTTATTTTGTTTTAGGTAATGATATTATCATGGGATCTCTTCACGCTTATTGAGAGATCTCAAAGCCAAGTCTCAACAGTAAAAAGAAGTTTCTAATAAGAAATGATTCTCCTTTTAGTAAATACGACGTGATGCTGGTTGGGCATAATTGATCTTGTGAACTTTAAACTTCAGGCAAAACCAGAGGAAGAATGGAGTTTATTTCAAACTTCTTTTGTCTGAAAAATCACACTATACCTATAAGATACCGTAGTTATGTTTATAATAGATGATAGTTTTCTTTGTTAGAATTATGCACCTAATGCCCTTCCTTAATAGATACATATGAGGTTTTTTTTGTTTTTGTTTTTTTTTGGAAAAAATAATAGGGTTAAAAAAATTCAATCTTTGACACGTACTTTTTGATTATAAGATATAATTAAAATTTAAAAAAAACCTTAGAAATATTCTATTTCTAAGTTAAAGTTGGAGTAGTACCTTTCAAAACTATGAAACAAATAATGATTTTGAAATGGAGTTAATTTATGACCAAACCTTTGGAGGAAAAAAAACAAGAATAAAAAGAAGACACGAAAATTACTTTTAACACCTCTTGTTGTCTCATTTTAACACTTGTATTTTTTGGAGTGGAGGCCCAAGCCTCTTGATTGCCACACATATTAATATGTTTTGACCAAATACTAAAATAATCAAGAATACCAACAAAGACTTTATATATATATATATAAAACACTTTTGAGAAGAAATAAAAAAATAAAAAAAAGGAGAAGAAAAGATTTTTTTAGTTTTCCATCCGATGTCCAATGTCTACATTGGAGTCCGACTATATCTGAATTCGTACTGTATAGGACTCCATTTGTGGGGAAGTAGAATTTTTTCATTCTTAGGATTTGAACTCGAGACCTCTGATTAAAAGAAGAATAGTCTCGTCTGTTGCACCACATCGATTCTTTAATGGTGAAGAAAAAATTTAATGATGACTCACCTTGATTGAATTGACTGAAAGAAAATTGGATAATCAAGAATTGACTATCCTATTGTAAATCTAAAATACCTAGTCATTATTGATTATGTTTTTTCCATATGAATGGTTTAACATGATGGAGATTTAATTTTATAGTTTTTGATAACAATTATTTTAATTAATTAACTCTTTTCATATGAAAGTTATCAATCTAAATTACAAATGTAACAAAAAAGATGATTATAGAGTTATGTTTCTTCTGTTATAAGTAGATTTAGGAGACTGCTTTTTTCATTTCTTTTTTAAAAAATAGGGTTTACAACAAGTTTTAACATGATAGGGTCACAAATAAAATATATAAAAAATATATAATTTTATAAATAATGTAGGTATAAAATTACAAATTTGTTTCTTCTTGGTTCTTTTCTCTATATTTTTTTTTTCATAATTTAACGGCTATTAGTAGCTTATATCTAGAACATAGGATGATTTGAACTTTGTTGAGTTTTAGTATTTGCTTTTCAAGAAAATCTACCTATATCTTGATTTCTTTGTGAATATTCTATGAATTTATGAACTTTTCAAGATGTCTTTTTAAGGAAATATATTGTCCTTTATATAAGTATGAATTAGGATTTAGGGTAGAATAGCTTCTAAAAATCCTAACTGAAATTTATAAACTCGTCTTGTAGAGTCATAAAATTTCGATGTTTATGATATCGATGTGGAACTTCTCATCTCAAAATGGTTGTGACAAAATCTTACCCTTCAGAAGATAGAAATAAGATTACATAAGTACATATCATCCTGTTCAAACCTCACTTATAGAATTATACTATTCACTACCAAAAAAAAAAAACTTGTATATGATTATTGTAATTAATTAATATGAAGATATGAATTTGGTTGAAACTTCAATATGAATTTTGAATGAAAAATAAATAAAAATAATTGGTAAGGCAATAATTTTTTAGTAAGGTGATTGATCAATAGTTGATCAAACATATTAGAATTGAGGCACAATCCAAATTTCTATTTGACCAATTTCCTAAAATATTTATAAGTGATTTAGGTGTTGGTAGATATAGACTCCCTTTTAACTTTTGGTGAACCTAAACATTTAAGGTTGTTAAAAAGATACATTATCTTTTTTTCAAAAAGAAGATAAATTTAAAAATTGTGTGGTTTGACTTTTGAATTCAAATTACATCTTAGTCAAGTGATATTTTATATTTATTTTTAAAAAAAGGGATTAGATTTTTTGTACAAGTTCATAAAATGCTTTAGAATTTTCAACATCTCAAATTTCAACTACATTGCGTTAGAAAATTGGTTTCTCACTATTAATTTTGTTTATAAAGTCAATTATTTCATTTAAACATCAAAATGTGTATTAAAAGAAAAGTTGTGACAGAAGTGAATATGATCCTTTCATCATTAATCAGAGGTTTCAGATTTATGTTTTAAATATAAAATAAATCTTGATAAACAAATACTTAATTACCTTTTTAATTAGCATTATACAATGCAAATTGAAATTAGTCAAAGTTTTAATATAAATAATTTAATAAAAGTATAATTTAATATAATAAATACATAATTAAAATTATTCTAAAATGAATATAAAAATACAAATTGGACAATAATAATATTAAATTAATTTATTTTTATCTCAATTATTATTATATATTACTTAATTGGTCATCAATATAAATATCGAATAATAATTAAAAAAGAAGATGGTATAATTAAATAAAAATGTAATTATACCCTACACGAAGGGCTTGTTGGTAGGTGGAATTTATTTCATGTGTAGGACAATATAAAGATATTTTTTAAAAATCAATATATATAAATTATTATTATTATTATTATTATTATTAATAACAAATTGTGGGGGTCACATCTTGTGTTTGGACGCGGCGAAGGAGGGTGGAAATTTGTCTGTTTCCTTTGGCGTCACATTACTCGAGGTGGATAAATATCGATAATTTTTTAAATTTATCATATTTGAACTTTATTATTTTCGATAATTAAATTATTCGTAATAATACTTAGAATATCTTATATACATAAACAAAAGATCATTATATAGAGAGAATACTAAATTAGTATTCAATATGTGTATTGATATCTAATTAAGTTCGTTTCGCGTTTTACCGACTTCATTTTTAAGAATAATACTTCCAATGAGATATTTTCCATTTCGAAAAGCTTGACACCAAAGTTTCTAATTAAAAATAGAAAAAACTCAATCATTGTACTTTAAAATAAAAATGGAACAATCAATATTGGAGACTTTTTATTTTGTTGTCCATCTGGTATTCGATGCCTGTATTGGAGTTCAACTACTTTAGATTCGTGCTGCATAAAGTCATTCGAGAAAAGATTTTCCTGTCAAGGATTTTTCTACACCCAGAACTCGAACCTGAGACCTCGTGTTGAGTTTGATAGTCTGTAAACAAACTTATTAAAATGATTGTACTACATTAGTTTCAATCCATATTGACTTAATTGATTTAGTTTATTTATACAGAAAAATCGATTCAAATCAAATCACGAACAACCTTACATATGAACAACAACAAAGAGAAAGAGAGATTGGGCCAAAGTAGTAATTGGGCTTTTTCTAAAGGTTACTAAATTCAGCCCACTATGGGCTATAGCCCAAATTAGCCACTATTCCACTTAAGAAGGAACGATATCTTAACATTTTTAGCCAACTACTAAAGAAAATTTACTTGTATAATTATAATTTGTGGTGGAGCTAAATAGCGTCGAGAGGGTTCAACCAAACTCCATTCGTTAAAAACTATGCAAATGGAGCAAAATTAAAAAAGGTCTATTTTTAATTATACATGAGCTGTTGAATCTCATTGACATAAAAAAAAATTCAAAATTATTTTAAATCGTGTGTTCAAATTACATATATGACATTCTAGATTCTTTTTTTTAATCTCTCTATATAAATTTGTAATATCCACCACCAACTATAGTTAATTATACTCATCAGGATATACTCAATATACATGTTGATTATACTACAATAATATTGATGAATTTGTCTATTTATTCAAAAAAGACCAAGCAATTCTATCTCTGAGGGTCACCAATGACTCTTCCTCAAACTATTTGGCACGAATCTGATCAACTAACAAAGATTGAGCCCCAATAAAGGCTAATATTCATCTGGAGTCTGAAATATTCAATCTGACTATCCTATTAGCTAAGGACTGGATGTCCAATGCTAGAGGTTGTTCCTCTATAGATAAGTGTGCTAAGCTACCCAAACTCGCCGATTTCCGACTCAAGGCATCCACTACCACGTTCGCCTTGTCCGGATGATAAAAAATAGAAATGTCATACTTTGTTAGTAGCTCAACCCATCGCTAGAATTCAGGTCCCTTTGAGTCATAATGCATTGTAAGCTCTGATGATCCGTATATATGTCACAGTGAACACTATATGAGTAATGCCTCTAGAGCTTGAAGGTTAATAAATAGTTAAAAATTAAAGTGAAAAATATATATCACTTAACGATGATCATAAAGGACATATATTGTACCTATATTAATTTGATGTAAACAAATATTTTTTAAAACCAAAATAAACTAATCAATTTATTTGTAAGATGTCTCTAGATAAAGTCATTAAACTATAATGGTTGTAACAACTCATAATTCCCAAAATGGAGCAATAAGTTTTAGGTAGATATGAAATATTTTTGAACCACTTCTTTTAAAAGGAAATTTTGACAATAGAATCCAATTTGAGTGGCCAAAAATGCAAGATCCAATGACATGTCTATCAAGATATAAAGGTGATGTTGGCAAACCATTAAGATTGTGACCTAGTTGACAATATAAGCAAATTTAATATTTAAAATTTTTGAATTTTGTTTAAGTCATAATTTAATCATAAATTCGTTTTCAAGATTAATGAAATAGGTGCAATTTTAATTTAAAAAAAGAGATTAATTTTTATCAATCTAAATTTTGGTATAGAATTACCTGATACTTATACTGATGCATAAAATCATATATACAATTGATGATGTGATAATATAAATTTATTAATTTTGAACCAAGTTTTGTATTTCCTTAAAATTTTATTAATACGTATGAATAATTAATTTAGATTACAATAATTCAAAAAAAATTCAAAATTTATGAAATTCAAATCTTGAATTTATCTCGTTGGTGAAAGATAATATGTACATGACAAAATAATCAAGACAAGAACACAAATAAAATACTCATTCACAAAAAAATGGTTAGGTATTTAATATTTACTAATTAAACTAATTCAAGTTCTCACCAAATAAATTTACTAACATGATAAAACTTTCTTTATAAAAAAAATATTTCTATAATTCATAATAATGATCTCTAATTAAAGAGGAAAAAAATATTAACATCTCAATATTAATTAAAAAATAAAAAGTAAAAAAAGATTTTAAAAAGAAGAAGAAATTTTGGCATTTAAGTCTTGTCTCAATCCATCCTCATCACAATACATCCCCCTTTGTCTCATCAATGTCTTTTTTTTTTTTTTTTTTTTTTTTTTTGCATCACTTACTAATTA
>DF359274.1:1162-11801 GCA_000787875.1 Solanum virginianum | reverse complement strand
CCCCCTTTGTCTCATCAATGTTTTTTTTTTTTTTTTTTTTTTCTATTTTGCATCACTTACTAATTAGTGCTTTATCAAATAAAAAGTAATGTGTGAAATCATTTATATCATTTTTTTTTTCTTTTTATAAAAGTCAATTTCTAACACTTGTACTCTTCTTGAGTCTTGTCCTTTTTGGTCATCATTCTTTAGCTTAAAGAAAATGACCTTTTAATTAAACTAAGACTTACTTTAATCTCATTTATTTTTGTACTTAAGTACTCTTTCTAGGACATAAAAGAAAAGGCACTAAACCAAAAATAGATATTAAATAAATGTAACGACCTGACCCAACACTGTGAAGTATTGTTCGCTCTTGGGCCTAGTCCATCATGGATTTGTCCCTTTGGGCTCATCCCAAAAGGCGTCTCACAGTATATAGACCAGTCATTTACTTAAATAGCACAGGACTCTCCCTCTCTTTTCCAATGTGTGATTTGCCTAAGTGGGCCAGACGTTACGTATCTTCGTCCCTGCACTCGCCCCCCCGTATCAGAGCCGACTCTTGACTAGTACGGTGGTGAGGTAAACCTCAATGAGGACACTCACCGTACTAGTTGAGAGTCGGCTCTGATACGGGAGGCGAGTGCAGGAACGGCGATACGTAACGCTTGACTCACTTAGGCAAATTCCACATCGGAAAAGAGAGGGAGAGTCCTGGGCTATTTAAGTAAAGGACTAGTCAATATACTGTGAGACGCCTTTTGGGATGAGCCCAAAGGGACAAATCCGTGATGGACTACGCCCAAGAGTGGACAATACTTCATAGTGTTGATACAGGTCGTTACATAAATATCACTCATTTTGATGTACACAAATGGAGAAAAGAATCTATTAATAAAGCACGATTCCATTAGGTACATAAATTCTAATATCATACAAGTCACATTTAGATTGATGAAGGAATATTTTTTAAAAAACTTTCAAATATTTTGTAATTGCTTTCGATTTATAAAGTTTAGAAAAATGCAAAACATAATGATTCCTTATCACATATGAGAAAAAAAGGAGGAACATATCCTTTTTTTTTTTTGGTTTTATAAACTTAAAAGACTTAATAATGCAATATTCCACGGTTGCTTTAAATTTATCTAATTTAAAAAAAATGTAAAGCAAAATGATTCATTAGGATAGACGAGAATAAAAAAAACAAAACAAAGAAGGTACATATTCTATTTTTTTGTATTATAAACTTAAAAGACTTAATATTGTAATATTCCTATGTTATATAAAATATAACAGAAATATTAGAAAAGATTCTCTTTAAGCGAACCAGTCTATTTTCTGTATAGGGCTTACACGATGATTGGAACAAAGAAACACATTTTTATAGTTGTACTTAGATGAATATTCCAAACTTAAACTTCAATACTATTAAAAAAAATTATGAAACATCAACAAAAAAGATGGTTTAGAGTCAATGTCGACCAATAAAAAAGAATTATCAACTTGGTAAAATATTACTCAAACCTTAATCATCCCATTAATGTTGCTTAAGGAGAATCTAATATGTTTGTTTAGGAGATTATTTTATATCGAGGAACATAATGAAATAAATGAATTTTTTATTTTCATTTCTGATTACAAATTTTAGATTTAAACTTAAAAATTTCATATAAAATAAATATTTTTCTTACATGAATTCGCTTTTACGCAACTCAAAACTAGATTAGTGGGGCTAATAGTTTCTAAGCTTGTAGTCCACAACAATAGAACAACAAATCTTTTTTTCAACCCCCCAAAAAAATGTATGCCCTTTATTTAAAAAAAAATTATCTGATTTGATTTGATATAAAATTTAAGAAAATAATTTTTTTTAATTTTGTAGTTCTAAATTGACGATACACAAAATGAAAATTAAAATATCGTTTAATTTTGTAACATTAAACATGACACATGTGAAACTGAAATTAAAATGTTATTAAAAAAAGAAAAAAAATCATTCCTTTTAGTCACTATTTTTTTTTTAAACGGAAAGAGTAATCATTTATCGCCCCCTTCTTATCATAAATTGGAAATTGAATTTAACAATTCAAACTTTTAAATTTATGTTTCGACATGTATTTTACTTAGAAAAAAGATTAAAGTTTTAAGAGTGAATGTGAAATTTCTTCCAAACACAAATATAAGCCTGTTTTGAGAACTTGAAAATATTTTAAAATTTTTAAAATTAGGGACTATGCAAATACTGCAGACATATGATCAAGAAACTCCTGTCCCTCTTTAATTAATAATATATTCTCTCAAGAATATGACTAAAAGCAGACATTTTTAATGCAATTTGAAGCTAATTAATCATTTGTCAAAAAGTTTATTGGTCAATAAATGCAACTTTTTTTTTTGGTTTCAGAAAGAATCTTGAAAATTCAAACTTTTCCGAGATATGAAGTAGATACATAGACAACTCTTCTGTCAGAGCTAGTTGTAGAGAAAAAAAAAATCCATCTTTTTGCTTAAAGATTCTATTTTTCTTCAAAAGGAAAAAAATTCAACAAACCCCTTTTCTCTCTTTAATATATTTTTCATTATTAACTTGTCTTGTTTGTATATTTTCAGCTGTTTCAAGATTACAGATGAAGCTAGAGAAAAGGTATTTGCTGATAGTAGCATCATTAAACCTTTGCTTCATTCTGCAAATAGATAGATGTTCTGGTGTTGATCCACAGTTTGTAGCATGTAAGGATCCAGTGAATTGTAGATATGGTCCAAGAATAAAGTTTCCATTTTATATTCTAGATAAGCAAGAATCTTATTGTGGGTACCCTGGATTTGGGCTAAATTGTAGTGAGCAAGGGTTTCCTGTTGTGCATATTGCTGCAAATGAGTATATAGTTTAAGATATTAGATATCAAGATCATACTTTTCAGCTTAAAAATTCAATCTTTAACAGTAGTATAAGCAATGGTTGTGTTTCTGAGATCAAGAACATGTCACTCGATAATCGCCCTTTTAAGTTTGTTAACGAATCAAGAATTTACGTGTTGTCTAAGTGTAATGGAACGATACCCGAGAATCTTTTGAAGCACAGGATTAGTTTTGGTTGTGGTGGAGGAAATGGGAATGATTGGGGTCTTGCATTGTTTGCTGAGGATGAAAGCTTTGAGTCTGCATTACAAGTGTGTAAACATCATGTAATGGCTCCAGTAGAAATGCGTGGAGATGAAGGAAGTAATCGAGATCTTAACTATCTGGTGATTTTGAGAAGGGGGTTTAGATTGAGTTGGAAAGCTAGCAATTGCAGTGAATGCGCAGAAAGTGGAGGACGTTGCGGATTTGATGAAGTCGATTATCAATTCAAATGTTTCTGCACTGACAGGCCACATTCTTCGAGTTGCAAACCTTCCAGTAAGTTCCTATGACCTTATCCAGTTAATTTTCCAGTATAACTATGCAGCACCTTATGCTATGACTAGGCACCGTGCTTTAGGTTCTTTTCATGTGATAACCAAGCACACAGAAGAGTACTGCTTGATTATCTAAGCATCACAATACAGCGAATTGACCGTTTGGATTAAGCTGTGGATGATTAATAATGTGTTTACTACACACTACACAGTGCAAGAAATAAAGGGAGACTTTTGAATTAAATCGAAGATGTGTGTAGTTCTTTAAATCCTGTGGTAGAATGTTGGAATTGGAAAAATTACTAAATATAGAAAGAGACAGTCTTTCTACGACGGACTGAAAAGGAAAGTAATATCCTTAAAATTGGGAGTAATGAGTACTATAAACTGCATAATCTAATTTGGAGAGGATTATATTCTTTTTCATTCTTTTACTACCAGTTTGCACTGAGCGTAGTTTGGCGATAGTCAGATTATAGGTGACTTTTCACTTATTCCACTGCCTTAATTCATTGTCATATAGTGCTAACTTGTCTGAGATTGACCTTTTAATTTTTCTCATATGGGGATTTTTGATGCTTTTCAATGTGGCATTAAAGAAAACCAATGTCTTACCGACAGTCCCTGCACATTTCTAAAGATTGTATAGCACATCCTGAAGCAGTTGCATACTGGTCCAAGACCATTAATTTTATAAATCCATGTCCATGTATATCCATTTCCATCCACTGAAACATTTATAAGTTCTATTTTCTTCCTTGTCAGACGCTACCTCCTCCGCGATTTGTCTGACCTTACTTCATTTTCAGGGAAAAATAATCTGGGGTTGATTCTTGGCTCAGGTAAATCAGTACTATATAATTATAATCCCTGAATTTGACATTTCAACACAGTTCCACATCTTGTTAACTTGATTTTTGTCTTTTCCAGTTTTAGGTGGAGCTTTGTTAATAATTCTCGCAGTCGCTTTCATTGTTTGTCATTACAAGAAAGAACATAAAAGTTGTTTATACTTCCCCTCGAGAGAAAAGTCATCCGACCCTTCCTTAACGCATGATTTTGATGGAGGTAGTAATTACCATGGAGTTTCAGTTTTCTCCTATGCCGAACTTGAAGAAGCAACTAGCAACTTTGATTCCTCCAAAGAACTAGGAGATGGAGGTTTTGGTGCTGTTTACTATGGTAAGAAGCTTGAAAGAAAATTAGATGTTTGAATGACATGTCTAGATAATTACTTTGTACTACATTTCTTATTAGGTAAACTTAGGGATGGGAGAGAAGTTGCAGTGAAGCGACTTTACGAGCACAATTGCAAGAGAATGGAACAGTTTAAAAATGAAATTGAAATTCTAACTCGCCTACGGCACCGGAATCTTGTTACCCTTTATGGTTTCACATCAAAGCACAGCCGTGAACTCCTTCTTGTTTATGAGTACATTCCCAATGGAACAGTGGCAGATCACCTGAATGGGGATGGAGCAAAGGACGGATTCCTTCCATGGCCTGTCCGCATGAATATTGCTGTAGAAACTGCTAGTGCCTTGGCTTACCTTCATGCTTCTGACATAATACATCGTGATGTGAAGACTACCAACATACTCCTTGACAGCAATTATTGTGTCAAAGTTGCAGATTTTGGGCTTTCGAGATTTTTTCCGAATGATGCTACTCATGTCTCAACTGCTCCTCAAGGAACAGCTGGATATGTTGATCCACAGTATTATGAATGTTACCAGCTCACTGATAAAAGTGATGTTTATAGTTTCGGTGTTGTCCTTGTTGAACTTATCTCATCAATGCCTGCTGTTGATATTACTAGGCGTCGAAATGAGATCAATTTGGCCAACTTAGCAATAAACAGGATTCAAAGATGTGCATTTGATGAGCTGATTGATCCATCTCTTGGATTTAAATCTGATGCCCAAGTTACGAGAATGACTACTTCAGTAGCAGAGTTAGCATTTCAATGCTTGCAGCTTGATACAGACTTGAGACCAAAAATGGATGAAGTACTAGAGACACTTAAGCATATTCAAGGCACCTGTATGGATCACCTCAAAAATGAGAAGACGGATAACTCAATTGTTGATAGCCCCAAAAGTAATGGTGAAAAAGCCCCTACTTCTCCTGCATCAGATAAAATAGTTTTGTTAAAGAAAATGCAATTGCCACTTTCACCTATTTCTGTAACTGAGACGTGGGTTAGTAGCTGTGGCAGTAGTAATATTAGCACGTGAAATTCTTACTCTCTTTTCATTCATTCAACTGAAGTGTCACAAATATGTACTCATTGATCATCTGCAAAGGAATAAGTTGCTGAGACTGTCTTTCTATCTTTATTATTTTTTTACTTTTGTTCTTTGTTCGCTGTTTCTGAATACAGTGAGTATAACTATTGAATATGGACATGCTTTCTGCACTAACGAGCATGCATGTTTTTCACTGTTTCCTGGATTGGAGGTTACTTGTATGAATATCAGCCGCTTTACCAGGACATTTGACAGAGAGTATGTGCAGTTCTTATGAACAAATAATGCTGTGTGCATAATATTTCCTTTACTGAACATGGTAATGGAGGTTTCTGGAGCAGTTTACCATGGTAAGAAGCATATCGAACTGAGCTACACAATGCATCAGTTACAAAGTTCAGGAAATTATCGGCAGGTACTTGGCAGATTTTTTATTAAAGTAATAGTACTGTGGTTTAGTAACTCATGTTATATATACAGCAGCTAACAGTGCAAATTCTTAGGTGAACTCCGCAATGGAAGAGACGTAGAAGTGAAACACGTCTATGGACATAAAATGCATCTCACATGGTCAGGTCATCATATATTGTTACTCTTATGGTTGCATATGGAGGCGCAACAATGAACATATCTCGATTTTGGAATACAAATTCCCCTCTGACATTTCAATGTATTACGCGTTTGTATATTTTATGCTCCCTTTCTTTTCATCTTTTTGGTCTCTGATTGTATGTCGAGTACATTGCCTAGCCTATCAGGATGTACACTGTAAATGGATCTGCCTTCCATCAACTAGTGTGAGACACTTTGTGATTACTCTCTAATAAGAAAGAAATGCAGAAGACCAGAGCCCTTGTCATATCAAGAAAGCTTCACTATCTTTGATCATTTGGCTATTGGACAAAGCTCTTCAAGCGATTTCCGATACAGAAGTGGAGTTTTTTTGATTGTAACCACCAAGTTGATTTCTTTAATGGTCTGATCATTCAACTATTGGAAATAAGTGAACAAAGTTACTATTCTTTCTTTCCTTATCTTTTGTTGTTTCACTTGAAGATCATTTTCTTTCTTTAGCATCAGAAAAGTTACTTATCTTTTGCTATTTGACTCAAAAGATCATTTTTCTTTCTTTTATAACAGAAAAGTCACCTCATCTCTACGTCTATGAGGTAGTGATAAGATCTGCGTACACTTTTACTCTCCCCGGACCCTACTTGTGGGATTTTACTGGGTATGTTGTCGTTGTTGTTGTATAACAGAAAAGTCACCTACCTTTTGTTGTTTCACTCGAAAGGTCATTTTTCCTTTCTCTTGTATCAGAAAAATTACTTGTCTTTTGTTATTTCACTCCAAAGGCTAGTCAAGCTGGAATGTGATATATCCGGCTACTTTTTAAAGTGACTTTGTTCACCTATTCAAAAGAAAATGCCCCATAACCAAAATACTTACTGTGAATGAGTCGAGTGACTTATCCCTCGATCTATTAGTGAACCATCTCTCCAGGAATTGTGAAAGATGTTCTACTATTCTTATCGACTTCCCTTTCTCTCATGGAAGTATGATGTGATCCAAAATACATGCCTTCTGCTTAGGAAAGAAGGTACATACTTGTCACTTTGCATGAGATTTTCTTTAGAACAGACAAAAGAGGAGCAGAAATATCTTATCTTAAGAGTCAATGATTCAAGTCTTTACCTAGTACTTAGTCAATAAGGAAGGAGAGTGGAAAAGTCTTCCATGTTGTCCCTCAACTTGAATTATGTTCCCTTTTTCCAAAGTCTTTTGTAACATAATTCCAAGTCCATATATAGAAAAATCAAACCAGATAACAAGGTTAAATTCCAAATTTCTTGCTTTCTGAGACCATATAGAGTAAACAATATGGCTTCTACTTTCTTGTTTTTCTGCTGTTTACTGATCTTTAGCCTACATCAGGTACAAGGTAACTCCGAATCCAGCTGCACCGATGAATTCAAGTGTGGAAGCCTCGGAGTTATGAAGTTTCCTTTCACAAATTCCAGCAACCCTGAGTGTGGATTATGTAAGTTTGATTGTCATACTAAACCATATCCAAAGATTGAACTTGGTGGACACAAATATGATGCTGTACTGAAGAAGAGTGATTTTTTCCTTCTTTCGGATCCTAAACTTAAAGAGTACTTAGATAACAACAGTTGCAAGTCTTTCAACAAGAAGTTCTCATTTCCAAAATCACCTTTGATTTCTTTCCAAATTGTTCCTAACTTAACCTTGTACAGATGCAAACATAGTCATGACAACACCATCCATAAGACAAATGATTCCTTGTTCCAGGGTTTTGATAGATATAAGTGTGAGGATTTTAATGTTTACTATTACCATCCCAACAAAACGAAATTGGGAAATACTAGTGCTAAGATAAGTGACAAACTTCCGAAGCACTGTTCACTTCTTCAATTGCCAATTCCATTGCCTACACCTTCAAAACCATATGTAAGTGACTTGTTTAAACTGTTGACTTCTAATATTCTTTTAAACTGGGAGTTGTCCAAAGATTGTCATCTGTGTCTTGACAAAGGAGGTAAATGCCAGATGATCGATGAAGACGAGTTTCATTGTTCCATTAAAGGTATATATAGTATTGAAACAGCACTCTTCCTCTGCTTGTTTTGTATTGAGGTTTATCTAAAGATCCATTCTCTTACTTTTATTGCAGAAGAAAAAGGACAAAGTAAGTTCAGAATAATTATTCTGGCCTCAGGTAATTATCTGTCATTAACAATATTTGTTGTCAATGACAACACTTTTACGTTATAGTATATACATTCGAAAGGGAGCCTTGGAGCAACGATAAAGTTGTCTCGGGTTTTGAACAGTGGAATCGGCCAATGGTGCTTGCATCGGAGTTGGCTGTCTCCAGGCTGCCTTTTTTTTTAGTACACTTTCAAAGGATCAGAGTTTGATTACTGTTTCTTATTTTTCTAGTTTTAAGTGGAGTTGGTTTGATCCTACTATCTTCCGTTGTCATCTTTTCTATCTGGCGTTGCAAGAGAGGGAAGAATGATTCTACACAATTTCATCGGGATCTTCAGGTAGAGAGCAAGTATTTTGGATTTCAGATTCCAGTTTTCACCTATGCCGAACTTAATGAAGCCACCAACAATTTTGATCCCTCTAATGAACTAGGAGATGGAGGTTTTGGAACTGTATATTATGGTAAGTTTTTCTTTGAACCTAAGAATTATGTTGAAAAGATAGCAATTTCCGAAAAAAAGGTGAAAAAGTAGCTAGAGTTCATGCTTAATGGCAAAACCAAGAATTCCGTTGAGGCTGTATAGACACTTTAACTTGGTGTCAAGTGACAACTAAAAACTCCAACTTTGAGTAAGCACATCTATACACCTTATCTCCTCTCCACTACGCTCCAACTTACAAAATGATCATCTGGACACCTCTAAAATTTATGTGTCATGTCAGCATTGGATGTCCATGAGGCAAAGCGGGGAAGTTAGAGTGCTTAGTTGCTACGACACTAAGTTGAGGTATCTAGATGTGCATTCTCAAAGTTGGAGTGCTTGCTTGCCGGTTGAGGCCAAGTTTGAGCATCTATTTGTGTATTATGCCTTTAATATTATGTATAAAATGCAATTTTTGACCTCTATCCTTGGTAAAGTTTTTGATGTACGCAGTATAATTTTGACGAAGTGTTGGAAACCTCAGCATCTCATTGTTCTTGCACATTATGAATTAGGAAAACTATATGATGGAAGAGAAGTTGCAGTAAAGTGCCTCTATGAGCACAACTTCAAGAGAATGCAGCAGTTCATAAACGAAATCGAGATTCTTACTCGTTTGAGGCACCAAAATCTTGTGTCCCTTTATGGCTGCACATCAAGACGCAGCCGTGAACTTCTCCTTGTTTATGAATACATTCCAAATGGAACAGTTGATGATCATCTCCATGGTGAAAGAGCAGCAGAGGGATCGCTCACGTGGCCTATCCGTATGAACATTGCAGTTGAAACAGCCAGTGCATTAGCTTACCTCCATGCTTCCAATGTGATACATCACGATGTCAAGACTAATAACATCCTTCTCGACAAAAGCTTTCGTGTCAAAGTTGCAGATTTTGGGCTCTCGAGACTTTTCCCTAACAATGTTTCTCACATATCAACAGCTCCTCAAGGGACGTTTGGATACGTTGATCCTGAATATCACGAATGTTATCAGCTTACTGACAAAAGTGACGTTTACAGTTTCGGGGTTGTCCTTATCGAGCTTGTATCATCACTGCCAGCTGTTGACTTAAACAGGCACAAGCATGAGATCAATTTGGCTAACTTGGCGATAAACAGGATACAAAGACGTGCATTTGATGAGCTGATCGATCCATCACTTGGGCTAAACTCAGATACACTTGTTACGAAAATGATTATCTCTGTCACGAAGCTAGCTTTTCGATGCTTGCAACTCGATAAGGATATTAGGCCAACAATGGATGAAGTATTGGACATTTTAAGAAAGATTCAAGGTGGAGATTTTCGTCAAAATGAGAAGAGATTCGAGACTAGTGCTAGTTTTAATTTATTCAAGTCTAAGAGTGTTAATATTCCTCCATTTTCCCCTGAATCAGATGAAGTTTCACTGTTAAAGAAGGTTAAGTTCCTAAGTTCATCAGATACTAATAGTGAGGTATGGATTAGTGGCTCTACTTCAACAAGCACTAGTGAGTAGTCATCTATGTTGCTCGGACACTCAAAAAATGTTGCCGCACTCATGTCAGATCCTTTAAAAATGCGTTTCTTTTGGAGGATCTGGCACACTCCCATTGATATTTTTGAAGAGTCAGAGCACCATAGGTGAATATTTTCAGACTTTATAATCTACTAACTCTTTGTTAATATACATATGATAAATTATGTTCTTGATGAGTTTTATGTTATGCTTCCTTTTTGTTTTTGAATTCTCAATGTTCATGAAGCTATCTCCTTTTTCTAATTTTTTCTGGTCCTGATCTACATTGGTCTG
>DF359275.1:35600-71662 GCA_000787875.1 Solanum virginianum | reverse complement strand
ACGGCATCCAATATACCACGTCGATTAGAGTCTTATTCAACTCTCAAGTTATTTACATGAGTTATAGGTCAAGTTGAAAAGACCCCAAAAAGTGCCCAAAAATGTGCCTCAAAAGTGCCCGAAATCGAAATTTTCATATATCTTAGAATCCATGCGTGATATCAAAAATTTGACTTCACATTCTTGATCAGGAGAAAAATTGAATGGGAGATGGGTCTAACCCTGATTTTAGAGCAAACGAATCACAATTTTAAAATCCAAAATTTTCCTTATCCAGTGTGATCTGTGCCCCTGGCGCGACACGGCAGAGGCGCGGACCAATGTTAAAAAGTTGCAATTTTGTTGTTCGGTCTAAGGATTTTGGGTCTTGGGACTATATCTTCCTATGCATGAAATTCCCTATACTTAGTCATTTTTTACCTCATACCATACAAGACATTCCCCAATACTCTCTCAAACACTTGGACTATCAAGTCCCAAAACTCATCCGGATCTTAAGGATTTCACTCAAGCTTCAAGTCTCCATTTTTAATCTTCATCAAGGATTCTCCACAGTCAAGGTATGTGGGTTTCAACCATTGGGTCCTTTCAGCCATAGTGCCCAAGCTCCCCTTTTACCTAAATCACATGTTTCTAAGTTTATTTTACTTGTGGGTCTTTTCTTATGAATTTGACTATGAACAATGTTGGTTTTTGTGAAAGTGTGACTGTTTATGCATATTTTGAGCTATGAATCATAGATCTATCTTGAGATTTGATGAAGGGTTTAGATGTATGTTGCAAGAGGGTATTACCAAGTGTTAGTGGGTGGTTTTACATTAAGTTTTCTTGCATGATTTCACTCTTAAATTACATGGTTTTACATTAGCATTGCACACCCACCAAGTGTTTGATAAAATGTCTGGTTAATGTATCTTGAGTTATTGAAGACCTAATGTTTGACATATTGGTTAAGTGACTTTATGTTGATGAAAGGATGTTGTGTATGTGTTGATTCCATGAGAAGTATCTATTGCATTGTGAGATGACCATAGCCAATTAAGGGTTGATACCTCAATCACCTTGGATGGGGTGGTAAGCCATCAACCAATTGAGGAGTTGATACTCAATTATCTCGGATGGGGGTGGTAAGCCATCAACCAATTAGGGGGTTGATACCTCAATCATCTCGGATGTGGATGGTAAGCCATCAACCAATTGAGGGGTTGATACCTCAATCATCTCGAATGGGGGTGGTAAGTCATCAACCAATTGAGGGTTGATACCTCAATCACTTCCGATAGAGGGCAGTCATTTCTATCAACTAATTGAGGGGTTGATTTCTCAAATACTACTAAGGGGTGGTCTACCTTAGATTCGAAGTACTAAGTTGCTTGGTCTATGATGATGGTCTATTCCTACTAATGTAATATGTTCCATATATAAGCATGTTTACTTCAAGTATCACTAAGTTGCTTGGTCTATGATGATGGTCTATTCCTACTAATGTAATATGTTCCATATATAAACATGTTTACTTCAAGTATCATCCATGCATGCTATATTGTTAAATGTTCATTTACTTCCTAATTATGCATGTTGATTATGATGCCTATCTATTGTTGTATTGCATCCTAAATACTTAGTATATTCAAACGTACTAATGCATACTCTATGCCTACATGATGTTACTATGTAAGGACCGGAGCCCCACTTGATCATCCTCCTCCTCTGCGTGGCTAGTGTGATATCTCTCAAAGCAAGTAGGTTAGTCCTTAACTTCGAGGACATACTTCTCTTGATTTATGATATGTATAGACTCTCTTTTCTTTATTTTTTGCTTTGATTATGAGGGTGAGCCCTATTGCTTTTCTTGGCCCCCGCTATGTTCTATGTTTAGAGGTGTTGTTGGAAAAGTTGTGTAATAATGCTATAAGCCTTGCCTCTCTTTGAATCTATGATATTTTATGATATCAAGGGTGTCCCTTAGCCCCATGTCCCTTATTTCTACTCTCTTATTTTGTTTTAATGCTTCCCCGGCCAAGGATGTGTAATTACAAGCTAAGGGGCTTAGTTGGGGTCCCTTCCGATTTCTCATTCACTGTGTCACGTCTAGGCCCTAGGCTTGGGTTATAACAAACTTGGTATCAGAGAATTAGGTTATTAAGGTCCTCGGCATCCAATATACCACGTCGATTAGAGTCTTATTCATGATTGTGTTGTGCACCGCAACTATAAGTAAGAGGCTATGAGAAGTTTTAGAAAATGTTTCCCTTCTTCTTACTCTATGTCATGCTATAGAAGTTAAGTTAAGGTTTTTCCCCTAACGATTGTCTTTTGTCATGCTAGATCATGCCTAACACAAGAGAAAGAAGAGCCCGCACACCCGAGGAACAACCAGCTCATGAAGATCTCCGAGATGCTCTCACCTTGCTAGCTCAAGTTGTAGCTAATCAAGCCAACCAAGGGGCCCAATCCCCTCATGCTCCTACTCTGGCATCTCGGGTAAAGGACTTCATGAGGATGAACACACCGGAGTTCAATGGGTCTAAGGTTGATGAGGACCCTCAAGAGTTTATTGATGAGGTATACAAAGTGTTGGCTATCATGGGTGTGAGGTTGGAAGAGAAGGTAGATTTGGCGGCTTACCAACTCAAGGGGGTGGCCTAAATATGGTACACTCAATGGAAGAAGGAGAAGGAGAACAACAATATGGTTCTATGGAATGAGTTAAAAGCGGCTTTCCTCAATCGATTCTTCCCACTTGAGCTTAGAGAGGCCAAAATGGTGGATTTTATGAACTTGAAGCAAGGATCGATGATTGTGAGGGAATATGCCCAAGTTGAACTAACTCTCTAAATATGTTCCATATTTGGTTGCCGACCCAAGGTCGAGAATGAACAAGTTCATGATGGGTGTATCCGAGTTGGTAAGTGAGGAGTATTGGTCCGCTATGTTGATTAGTGATATGGATTTGTCCCTCTTGATGACTTATGCTAAACAAATTGAAACGATCCTAAAAAGTGCCCAAAAATATGTCTTAAAAATGTTCAAAATTGTAATTTTCATATATCTCAAAATTCATGCATGATTTCAAAAATTTGATTTCATATTCTTGATCAGGGGGTCAAATTGAGTTGGAAATGGGTCTAACCACGATTTTATACTGAATGATTCACAATTTTGAGTTTTTCCAAGTTTGGTGAAAAATAGTGTCCAGGCGCGTCAGTGGAGCAACGCGCCTTAGTGTATTTTGCTGCCCAGTTTTTTTGTCCAGTCCAAAGCTTTTGAGTATTGGGCCTAAATGTTCTCATATGTGAAAATACCTATACTTAGCCATATTTTGCCTTCATATCATACAAGACATTCCCTAATACTCACTCAAACACTTAGGGTTTAATTTTACTCAAATTTAAGTGTCAAAACCCTCTCTGGATCTTAAGGAATTCAACCATGCTTCAAGTCTCTATCTCCAACCTTCATCATCAATTTATTCCCCAAACCTAAGGTATGTGGATTTCTTTCATGGGTTCCTTTCACCCATGATGCCCAAGATTCATTTTACCTAAAATTGTATGATTTAAAGTTGAATTACTCATAGGTCTTATTTATTATGAAATTTACTGCACACTATGTTGGTATTTATAAATTACGACCGTTTTACTATGTTTTGGACTATAAATCTAAAATCTATTGTGAGACTTGATGAAGGATTTTGATGTATATTGTTTGAGGGTGTTACTAAGTATCTATTGATGGTTTTAAATTAGATTTTCTAGCATAATAACACAATTGAATTGCATGATTTTACACTAACACTACACACCCGCCAAGTGTTTGATAAAATGTTCGATTATAGTTTCATGAGGAATTGAAGGTCCAATGCATATCTTATGAATTGAATGACTTTATGATGATGAGAGGAAGGTTTATATATGATGATTATATGAGGATGACAGGAATGCATGTATATGATATTATCTCAATAGTGTTAGGGATAATCAAGCCTCATCCGGGAGGTTGTAGGCTCGAATAACCTTGTTGAGGGGTTTGTACCTCGATCATCTCACTCGGGAGGTGGCAGGCCCATGCAACCTTGTTGGGGGTTTGTATCGATTAACCTTTTTGTGAGGTTTGTACTTCATCAACCTTGTTGGGGGGTTTGTACTCCATCAACCTCATGAAGGGGTTTGTACCTCATGCGCCTCTCCAAAGAGGTAGTAGGCCTTGGATTGCACTATAATGGTTACTCCTTACACTCATATTATGTTCTATATAAGCATGGTTTTACTTCGAGCATCATTCATGTATGCCATATTATTAGTATACTATTCATTGCATATGATTGTGCATTATGGCTATGATGTTTATCTCTTGTTGCATTGCATCCTACATACTTAGTACATTCAAATGTACCATGCTCCTACTCTGGCATCTCGGGTAAAGGACTTCATGAGGATGAACACACCGGAGTTCAATGGGTCTAAGGTTGATGAGGACCCTCAAGAGTTTATTGATGAGGTTATGTAGGAACCGGAGCTCCTATTAATTCTCTTCGTGGCCAGACGGATTGTTCAAGTTAGCTTATGGTGAGTCCTCGAGTCTGGGGACAACATCTATCTTCTCTCAATCTTATCTTTAGATTATGTCTTGTATGCTGGATTCCCTATTGCCAGATTATGAGGGTGAGCCCGGTTGCTTATCTTGGTCCCCACTAAGTATCTAAGGTTTAGAGGTATTATTGGACATGATATGTATTATGCTATGAGCTTTGGCTCTCTCTTGACTCTTGTTTTTATGATATGAAAGTTGTCCCTTAGCCCCAATTATCCCTATTTACTATCTCTTCTTTATTATTTTCTTGCTCTCGCGACTAAGAATGTGTAATGATATATTAAGAGGCTTGCTTAGGGTTCCTTCGGGTTCCCCATGCTCCATGTCACATCTAGGCCCTAGGCTTGGGTCGTGACAAACTTGGTATTAGAGCACTAGGTTGTTAGGTTCTCGGCGTCCAACACACCACATCGATTAGAGTCCTATTCATGGTTATGAAGCGCACGACGTCTATGAATAGGAGGCTTTGAGGTGTTCTAGGAAATGTTTCACTTCTTCATGATCTATGTCATACGATAGAGTTAGCTCCCCTAGGGCTTATTGCTAATCCCTAACCATTATATTACAGGATATGCCTCAAGCTACTCAAAATGGTGATATGACAAATGTGGAGGTTCACAACGCTCTTTGGGTATTGGCTAAAGCAGCAACAAAATTGGCAACTTACATAGATCAACAAGCGAGTACTCCCAATACTTCAAATGGTAAGAGGAGAGGTAAGGAAGCCAAGAGGGCCCGTGGTGAAGGGAAATTCCAAAGTCCTAAATGTAGAGATAGTGGCGGTGTGGTGCCTTATGCTAGGTACCCAAGATGTGATAGAGGCCATGATGGCCCATGCTTGAGAGGTACCAATGCTTGTTATGGTTGTGGAGAGGAAGGTCACAAGATAATAGATTGCCCTCATAGAAGCAATAAGTGTAAAGGAGGTGATGGTGGAATGACTAATCCCAAGTGCCCTACATGTAGGAAGAACTATGGTGGCCCATGTTGGAGGCATTCTAGGTGCTTGTTTTAGATGTAGTGAAGTGGGTCACACGCTAGTTGATTGTCCATGTGCTCGAAAGAGGTGTAAGGGTGGTCGACCTTTAGATAAAGGTGGTCATGTTGATCAAGTGACTCAAGAAGGAGATGAGGTGCCCGATGTTGCCACAGGTATGTTGAAATTTCCTTTAGTTTTGATGTATTTACATTGATGGGCTCGGGTACCAATATCTCTTTCATTATTCTTTTGGTTGCTAGTGGGTTTCATGTGTGTTTCGAACTGTCTTTGGTGTCAATCTCACTGGTGAGCCTATAGTTGTTTGAAAGTTCATAGGTATTATTCTGTGTTTATGTTGCATTAGGTCTTGTCTTGTGACTTGTTGGGTTTAGTGTGATGGATTTTGATGCTATGCTTGGGATGGATTAATTGTGTTGGTGTTGTGTCCCCATTGAATGTAGGGCCCATAGAGTTAAATTCTGACTCCCTATTAAATCCATCTTTAAGTGGGGGCTTGTAAAGTGGTTGCAAAGGGGTAAGTCTGTTTCGTGTCTTAAGGTACAATTGATCTCTAAGGGTTGCATTTAATACCCTGTAAGGGTTAGGGGTGTTGAACCTAAGTTATTTCTATTGAGGTGAGTCCAGTGGTTAATGGGTTAGTGAAATCCTTCCCAATACTTTGAATTTGATGTAGTGCCCTTTTGGTTTGACTTATGCCCGGTTATGTCTATGGGTCTCATGAATGGGGTCTTTAGTCCCTACCTTGTTATTTTTGGGGTGGTCTCTAGTGATAAAGTATTGATTACTTAGAGCTTGTGAACCATTTGTGGGTAGTGTTGCAAATCTTGGGGTAAGAAGAGTTGTATGCTAAGTATGTGAAGTGTGAAATGTGGTTAAAGTAAGTTACTTCCCTAGGTCATGTGGTGTTAGGATGGTATTAGGATTGATCCTAAGGAGACGTATATGATTAGAAATTGGCCTAGACCATTGACCCCATCGGACATTAGGAGCTTTTTGGGATTAGTGGGTTGCTATCGGAGGTTTGTGAATGAGTTTTCTTTTATTGCTTCTCCTATGACTAAGTTGACCTAAAAGAAGGCTAAGTTTGTGTGACTGATGAGTGTGAAAGGAGTTCCCAAGCCTTGAAGAATAAGCTTATCTCCACTCCTATCTTATTCTTACCGGATAGAACCCATCAACTTTTTTGGGGGGTTCATACTCCAGCAACCTTGTTGGGGGCTTTGTACTCCACTTCCTATCTTATTCTTACCGGATAGATTGGAAGGGTTTGTTGTGTATTGTGATGTCTCCCGTATAGGTTTAGGTTGTGTGTTGATGTAACATGGTTAAGTGGAAAGCCAAAAGGACTATCCAGACACTTGAGGATATGCTTAGGGCTTGTGTGTTGGAGCTTAAGAGTAGTTGGGGAAATCATCTTCTATTGATTGAGTTTTCCTGTAATGATAGTTATCATTCTAGCATTCACATGCTCCTTTTGAGGCTCTCTTGGGTAGACGTCGTAAATTACCGGTTGAGTGGCTTGAAGTGGGAGAGATGGATTTGTTGGGGTTGGATCTGGTTGTGGATGCTATGGAGAAAGTAAGGTTGATTAGTGAAGGTCAAAAATAGCCCAAGGTCATCAAAGGTCCTATGCCAATGTGAGGATGAGAGAGCTTGAATTCAGAGTTGGTGATTGGTCTATTTGGAGGTTTCACTCATGCAAGGAGTGGTTATCTTGGTAAAGAGGGAATCGAGTTCATGATTTGTGAGTCTTCATAGAGCGTTGAGGGAGATTAGTGAGGTTGAATACAAGGGGAAAGTGTCTTCGGATAAGGATATGGTTCGTCCGATTCTGCACGATTCTAGGATTAAGGAGGTGTGTTGGTAATTCAAGTGTAATAGGGCTCTTGAGGTTATGGACATTGTAGAGGATAAGTTGACTTAGAAGAAGGTCCGGTGGAGAAGCTTCATGGACATGAGTAAAGGTTGATTTGTAAGGGTGTAGTGTTTGTTAAGGCCCAGTGGAAGAATCGTCAAGTTGATAGTGTTTCTCGAGGAGCCAGAGCAGGCATGGAGGAGCAACATTTATACCTCTTTCATTCTATTCAAGCTTATGATATCATGTCAAACCCCTTTTTTTGTGATTTTATATCTCATCCTCCAGCCACTAAGTCATTTGCATGCATTCATGTTTACATTGAAAAGATTCATGGTGATTTTACACTTATGTTGAGATTTCAAAAATGGTGTTTTAAAGTATATTGTTGCATTCATGTTGGGGATGACCTCTCTATGAATACTTTTCTCTTGTATGTTTCTTTGACATTTGAAGATGAATGTTCCCAAGGGGGAGATATTGAAATGACCCCAGAAAGTGCCCGAAAATGTGTCTCGAAAATTCCAGAATCATAATTTCCATATATCTCAAAATCTGTGCGTGATTTTTAAAATCTGACTTCATAATCTTGATCAAACGGTCAAATTGAGTGGGAAATAAGTCTAACTGCAATTTTAGAGTGAACGATTCATAATTTCAATTTTTCAAGTTTGACAAAAAATAGTGTCAAGGCACGTCAGTGGCGCGATGCGCCTCAGTGTATTTTGCTGCCTAGTTTTTTTTTGTGCAGTCCAAGGCTTTTGAGTCTTGGGCCTAAGTGTTCCCATACGTGAAAATGCATATACTTAACCATATTTTGCCTTCATATCATACAAGACATTCCCCAATACTCACTCAAACACTTTAGCATATATTTCTCTCAAATTCAAGTGCCAAAACCCTCTCCGGATCTTAAGGAATTCAACCAAGCTTCCAGTCTCCATCTCCAACCTTCATCAAGTTATTCCCCAAATCTAAGGTATTTGGGTGTTTCTTTCATGGGTTCCTTTCACCCATGATACCCAAGCTTCATTTGCATGATTTAAAGTTGAATTTCTCATGGGTCTTATTTATTATGAAATTCACTGCACACTATGTTGGGGTTTATGAAATTGTGACTATTTTACTATGTTTTGGGCTATGAATCTAAAATATATTGTGAGATCTAATAAAGGGTTTTGATATATATTGCTTGAGGGTGCTACCAAGTATCTATCGATGGTTTTACATTGGAATATATATTATGAGATTTGATGAAGGGTTTTGATGTATATTGCTTGAGGGTGTTACAAGTATCTATTGATGGTTTTACATTGGATTTTCTAGCATGATAACACTTTTGAATTGCATGGTTTTACACTAGCACTACACACTCGCCATGTATTTTGATAAAATATTCGATTATGATTTCTTGAGGAATTAAAGGTCTGATGCATGTCTTATGAGTTGAATGACCTTATGATGATGAGAGGAAGCTTTATATATGATGACTATATAAGGATGAGAGGAATGTATGTATATGATATTATCTTAATAGTGTTGGGGATGACCAAGCCTCATTTGGGAGGTTGTAGGCCCGGGTAACCTTGTTAAGGGGTTTGTACCTCGATCACCTCGCTCGAAAGGTGGCAGGCCTGTGCAACCTTATTGGGGGCTTGTACCCATCAACTTTTTTGGGGGGTTCATACTCCAGCAACCTTGTTGGGGGCTTTGTACTCCACTGAAAAAACCCTAAAAAGTGCCCGAAAATGTGCCTCAGAATGCCCAAAATTTTAAATTTCATATATCTTAAAATCTGTTCGTTATTTCACAAATTTGACTTCATATTCTTGTTCAGTGGGCCAAAATTAGGGGAGGAAGGGTCTAACCCTTATTTAAGAGTAAAATATTAGTAATTATAATTTTTCAAGATGCGAATTCCAAAGAGGAATCTGCCACCCCCGCGCGATGTGCCTCTGTGTAAAATGGTGCCTATTTTTTTTTAGTTCCCTCCAAGACTTCTAAGTCTTGGGCCTAAGTGTTCCCAAACATTTTTACCTATAATTAGCCTTATTTCACCCTCATATCATCCTAAATACTTCCCAATACTCACTCAAACACTTAGCCATATTTTCACTCCCCATTATGTTAAAGCTATGTGAAATTATGATTGTTTTGCTATGTTTTGACCTATAAATCTTTCATCTATTGTATGATTTGAGGAGTGTTTTTGATGTATGTTGCTTGAAGGTGTCACAACGTGTTGATTGATGGTTTTACAAAGGATTTTCTTGTATGATTTCATCTCTATATTTCATGGTTTTATACTAGCATTACACACCCTCTAAGTGTTTGATAAAATGTCTAGTTATAGTTTCTTGCGGAATTGAAGGTTCATAGCATGAGATATGATATGATTGACTATATGATGAGCTTATGTATATGATAAATTCTATATAAAGTGTTGCATTAAACCATGCCCAATCCTGGGGGACTAAGAAATCGGATAACCTTGATGGGGTTTTGTACTCATCAACCTAGTGAAGCATTTATACTTCTCCACCTAGTATTGAGGTGGCATCATTACTAACCTAGATGGGGGTTTGTACTCATCAACCTAGTGAGGGGTTTGTACCTCACCACCTAGGTGATAGGGCGGCATCATCACTAACCTAGTGAGGGATTTGTACCTCACCACCTAGGCGATGGGGCGGCATCATGACCAACCTAATGAGGGGTTTATACCTCACCATCAAAGTGATGGGACGGCATCATCATCAACCTATTAAGGATTTTCTATTTTGGAAATCTAGCTCGGTCTCTTCTACACATATGATATCCTATATGAGCATGAGCTACTTAAGCATGTTTTACTTATGCGTTGATCATACATATCATATTGTTATATTATTCCTATTGTCTATTGTTATGCATTTTGATTATGATATCTAATTCTTGTTGCATTGCATCCTAGATACTTAGAATATTCAAACGTACTAGCGCATACTCTTGCCTACATGATACCACTATGTAGGGACTAGTGCTCAAGTTGATCATCCTCCTCCTCTACATGGCTAGATCGATACTACTCAAGCTTGTGGTGAGTCCTCTACTTCGGGGACTTTAGTCTATGTTGCTCTTATTATGTCTTGAGACACTCTTCTTTATTGTCTATTTTGACTATGAGAGTGAGCCTGGTTGCTTGTCTTAGCCCCCCACTCTTATCTATATATTAGAGGTGTTTGTTGGACATGTTATATATCTATGCTAAGAGCCTTGACTCTACTATTCTTGATGTCTATGATATGAAAGTGCTTTCCCATAGCCCCGATTGCCCCACTTTATTATCTCCAGATGCTTATTTCTATTATTTCCGCGACTAAGGATGTGTAATGATGTTCTAAGAGGCTTGCTTGGGGTCCCTTTGGGTTCCCCTTACGCTGTGTCATGTCTAGGCTCTAGGCTTGGGTCATGACATCCATCAACCTCATGAACAGGTTTATACATACCTCATGCACCTCTCCAAAGAGGTGGCAGGCCTTGGATTGCACTATAATGGTTACTCCTTACACTCGTGTTATGTTCTATATAAGCATAGTTTTACTTCAGGCATCATTCATACATGTCATATTGTTAGTATGCTATTCATTGCATATGATTATGCATTTTGCCTATGATGCTTATCTCTTGTTGCATTGCATTCTACAGACTTAGTATATTCAAATGTACTAACGCATACTCTATGCCTACGTGATATCACTATATATGAACCAGAGCTCCTATTGATTCTCCTCGTGGCTAGATGGATTGTTCAAGTTAGCTTATGGTGATTCCTCAAGTCCGGGAACAATATCTATCTTCTCTCAAGCTTATGTTTAGATTATGTCTTGTATGTTTGATTACCTATTGCCATTATTATGAGGGTGAGCCCGGTTGCTTGTCTTGGCCCCCGCTAAGTATCTAAGGTTTAGAGGTGTTGTTGGACATGATATGTATTGCGCTATGAACTTTGACTCTCTCTTGAATCTTGTTGTTTATGATATGAAAGTTGTCCCTTAGCCCCAACTATCCTTATTTACTATCTCCTATTTATTATTTTCTTGCTTCCTCGACCAATGATGTGTAATGATATGTTAAAAGGCTTGCTTGGGGTCCCTTCGGGTTCCCCATGCACAGTGTCACTTCTAGGCCCTAGGCTTGGGTCGTGACACAAATGAAGGGGGAGAAATTGAGGAAGAGAAGGGGTCATGATACCAAGAGGGCCCATTTTGATGGTAAGTTCCAAAGCCCTAAGGGTGGCCAATTTCATCAAGGCCAAGGGTCTTCTCATGCTCCTAGTGGGAGGTTTGCTAATGACTACCCAAGGCCCCCTGAGGGTGTGGTGTGATGCCTAGACTTTCGTGCCCAAGGTATGGGAGGGGTCATGGTGGCCTATGCTTGAGGGAAATAGATTTTGGTATAGACCTCCTTCTCGATACTCAACCCATTTTTATTTCCCCTTACCGTATGGCTCCGGCGGAGTTAAAGGAGTTGAAGGAGCAATTGAGGGACTTTTTAGAGAAGGGTTTTATTAGGCCTAGCCAATCACCTTGGGGTTCATCAGTGTTGTTTGTAAAGAATAAGGATGGGTCTCATAGAATGTCTATTGACTACTTGCAACTTAATAGGATTACCATTAAGAATAAGTATCCTTCCTAAGAATTGATGATTTGTTTGACCAACTTCGAAGGGATAGTCACTTCTCTAAGATTGATCTTCGGTCCGGGTATTATCAAGTGAAGAAGAGAGAGTGTCACATTCCCAAGACAGCCTTCCGGACTAGGTATGGGCATTATGAATTTGTGGTTATGTCTTTTGGGTTGACCAATACACCGGCTATCTTCATGGACCTTATGAATAGGGTCTTTAAACCCTACCTTGATTTGTTTGTAGTGGATTTTATTGATGATATTTTAATTTATTCTCATAGTAAGGAGGAGTATGTGGCTCATTTGAGGGTAGTACTACAAAGATTGAGAGAAGAGAAGTTTTATGCTAAATATGAGGGGTGTAGTACCTCGCCACCAGGGTGTCCTGGTGTGAACGGCATCTCCCATCCAAAGTTGGGATTCTAGTTTCGTCTCTTCTACACATATAATATCTTATATAAGCATGATTTACCCTAGCATATTTTATGTATGCATCAATCATACAAGCCATATCGCTATATTATGCTTATTGTCTAATGCATGCATTTTGTCTATGGAGCTTGTTTATTGTTGCATTGCATCCCACATACATAGTACATTCAAACGTACTAATGCATACTCTTGCCTACATTATATCACCATGTAGTAATCAGTGCTCGAGTTGATCATCCTCCTCCTCCACGTGGCTAGACGGTGTTATTCCAAGCTTATTAGTGAGTCCTCCATTTCAGGGACTTTGGTTTATGTCTTTCCCTATTATCTATGTTTTGAGATACTATCTTATGTTATATTTGACTATGAGGGTGGGCTCGGTTAGCTTGTCTTGGCCCTCGCAATATCTATGTATTAGAGGTGCTTGTTGGACATGTTATGTATTATGTGTGAGCTTTGACTCTTGACTCTTGATTATGACGTTTATGCAAGCTTTCCCTTAGTCTCATTGCCCCATTCTTAATCTCTATGTCTTTGTATACTTCCATGACTAAGGATGTGTAATGACAAGTTAAGAGGCTTGTTTGGGGTCTCTTCGAGTTCCCCATTCATCGTGTCACGTCTAGGCCCTAGGCTTGGGTCGTGACAAACTTAGTATCAGAGCACCAGGTTGATAGATACTCGAAGTCTAAAGATACTTGGAGTCTAAAACACCGCATCGATTAGAGTCTTATTCATGGTTATGAAGCACGCCATGACTATGAATAGGAGGCTATTAGACATTTTAGGAAATATTTCCCTTCTTCATGTCCTAAGTCGTGCTATAGAGTTGTAATAAGTATTCCCCCTAATAATTGTTCTTTCCTGTGCTAGATCATGCCGAATACTAGGAGAAGACGGGCCCAAACTCCCAAGGAGCAACCCACCAATGGTGAGCTCCGGGATGCCCTCACTATGCTTGCCCAAGTAGTGGTTAATCAAGTCCAACAAGGGGCCCAAGCCCCTCATGCTATTACCTCGGGATCTAGGGTAAGGGATTTTATGAGGATGAATCCTCCGGTTTTCCATGGGTCAAAGGTGGATGAGGATCCACGAGAGTTTATTGATGAAGTCTATAAAATTTTGTCTATTATGGGTGTTGGGCCAAATGAAAAGGCGGAGTTGGTGGCGTACTAACTCAAAGGGGTGGCTCAAATTTGGTTTGATCAATGGAAGGGTGAGAAGGGTAATGGCTATGTGGTGCTTTGGGAGGAATTTAAATTGGTTTTCCTTAATCGGTTCTTCTCTGTTGAGCTTAGGGAAGCAAAGTTGGTTGAGTTTATGAACTTGAAGTAATTTGGTATGAGTGTGAGGGAGTATGCCCTCAAATTTAGTCAACTTTCAAAGTATGGTCCTCATTTGGTGCTCGATTTTAGGTCAAGGATGAATAAGTTATTTTATGGGGGTCTTCGATTTTGTAAGTGAAGAGTGTTGGTTCGCCTTGCTTATTAGTGATATGGACTTATCTCGGTTGATGATATATGTCGAGCATATGGAAGAAGAAAAGTTGAGAAAGAGGAGGGGTCATGAGGCCAAGAGAGCTCGTTTTTGGGGTGGGTTTCATAGGGGTGGTCGATTTCATCAAGGCCAAGGGCCTCCTCATGCTACTAATGGGGGGTTTGCCAATGATTTCCCTAGGCCTCAAGGTGTGGGTGTTGTGGCTCCTAATGATGTGTGTCCTAGGTGTGGGAGGTGTCATAGTGGCCCATGTTTGAAGGGTTCTAATGCGTGTTTTGGTTGTGGGGAGCTTGGTCACAAGAGGGTGGATTTTCCAAGGAACCATGGCAAGGTTCGAGGTGCAAATGCGGTCCCATTGGGTAGAGGTGGTCCTCAAGGTGGTTCCCCAAGGCATAATCGCTTTTATGCTCTACATGGGAGGCAAGGGGTTGGTGAGGTCCCCGATGTTGTTACTGGTATGTTGAAAATCTTTTATCTTGATGTATATGCTTTGATTGGTCCGGGTGCCACCTTTTCCTTTGTTACCTCTTTTGTTGGTAAAAAGTTTTATGTTGAGTCGGAGTTGTTGCATGAGTCATATGAGGTGTCTACTCCTATTGGTGCATCTATTGTTGCTAGGAGGGTGTATAGAAATTGTCCTGTTTGGATTTTGCATAAAATCTTACCTTGTGATCTTGTTGAGTTAGATATGGTTGATTTTGATGTTATTCTTGGGATGGATTGGTTGCATGCATACTATGCTTCTATTGATTGTAGAACCCGTAGTGTCAAGTTTTAATTTTCAAATGAACCCATTCTTTATGTTGTACTTGTGATGATTTGGTTGTGATGGGTAATGTTCTTCTCATTGATTGTAGGCCACCGTAGTGTCAAGTTTCAATTTCCTAATGAACCTGTCCTTGAGTGGGAAGGTGATAATGTGGTGGTAAGGGGTCGGTTCTTCTCTTGCATTGTAGGACCCGTAGGGTTGATTTTCAATTTGTGTTTGCATCTGTCCTTGTGTGGGAAATTCATGATGTATAGTGCGGGGTCGGTTCTATCTTATTCGTTTTTGGTTGTAAGTTGATTTTCTTGGTGTGTTTCCGTATGATCTTCTCGGTGTGCGTCCCAAAAGGGATGGAGTCCAAAGTCCCTTTGATTGAGTTGGTCCCAGTTGTGAGTGAGTTTCTTGATGTCTTTCCAAATAATCTTCCTGGTGTCTCTCTCTGAAAGGGAGATAGATTTTGGTATATATCTCCTTCTCGACACCCAACCTCTCTCCATTCCCCCTTACCGTATGGCCCTGGCGGAGTTGAAGGAGTTAAAGGAGCAATTGAAAGATTTGTTGGGGAAGGGATTTATTAGACCTAGCCAATCACCTTGGGGTGCACCGGTGTTGTTTGTAAAGAAGAAAGATGGGTCACTTAGAATGTGCATTGACTATTGGCAATTCAATAGGGTCACTATAAAGAATATATATCCTCTTCTTAGGATTGATGACTTGTTTGACCAATTGCAAGGGGCTAGCTTTTTCTCTAAGATTGATCTTTGTTCTGGGTACCATCAAGTGAGGGTGAGGGAGTGTGATATTCCCAAGATGGCCTTTCGGACTAGGTATGGGCATTTTGAATTTGTGGTGATGTCCTTTGGGTTGACTAATGCGCCGGCTATCTTCATGGACCTAATGAATAGGGTCTTCAAGTCCTATCTTGATTCTTTTGTTGTTGTCTTCATTGATGATATTTTGATTTATTCTCATAGTGGGGAAGAGCATATGGGTGATTTGAGAGTTGTGTTGCAACGGTTGAGCGCGTGAGATATTAGTATGTTTCTTGTGCCAATTGTGGGTTTTGGTTGTAGGAGGTTGCATTCTTGGGTCATGTGGTGTCGGGGGACGATATTGCAGTGGCTCCTGTGACAAATTTGACTTTTGGTTGAAGGAGGTTGCATTCTTGGGTCATGTGGTGTCGAGGGGTAGTGATAAAAGTTGATCCTAAGAACATTGATGTGATTAGGAGTTGTGTCTAGTCCTATATTGTCCCTATTGGATGGGCTTGAGGGTTTTTTTGTGTCTTGTGGTTTACTCTAGAAGGTTTGTGGTTGGGTTGTGTTCTATTGCTAAATGGTAAGATCATAGCCTATGCTTCTAGGCAACTCAAAGTGTATGAAAAGAACTACCCTACCCATGATCTTGAATTAGCCGCCGTGGTATTTGCATTAAATATTTTGCGTCATTATTTGTATAGGTACATGTTGATGTCTTCTCCGATCATAGGAGCCTTCAATATGTCTTCACTCAATAAGATCTCAACTTGAGAAAAAGAAGGTGGCTAGAACTCCTTAAGGACTATGTCTTTTTTATGCATTACCATTTTGGTAAGGCAAATGTTGTGGTGGAAAGAAGGTGGCTAGAACTCCTTAAGGACTATGACATGAGTATGCATTACCATCCGGGTAAGGCAAATGTTGTGGTGGATGCTTTGAGTCATGTGGATGGTGGTAAAAGGGAGATGGCTAGGGAGGTGCATAGGTTGGCTAGATTGAAGGTGAGGTTGGAAGATGTGGGTAATGGTGTTGTTGTTGTTGATGGTTCTAAATCTTCTTTGGCTGATGAGGTGATGACAAAACAAGATCTAGACTCCTCTTTGCTTAAGTTGAAGGCCTTGGTGAAAGAAGACAAGATAGAGGTTTTCTCCCAAGGGGGAGATGGGGATCTTAGATACTAAGGTATGTTGTGTGTGTGCCATGTATTGATGGTTTGAGGGAGAGAATTCTTGATGAAGCCCATAATTCTTCCTATTCTATCCACTCCGGCTCCACCAAAGTGTATAAAGACTTGAGGGATGTGTATTGGTGGGGAGATATGAAGAGAGATATTGCTAAATTTGTTTTTGGTTGCCATAGTTGTCAATAAGTCAAAGCCGAACATCAAAGGCCTGGTGGCCTAACCCAAGACATAGAGATTCCTACTTGGAAGTGAGAGGTAGTTAATATGGATTTTGTGGTTGAGTTGCCCATGACTAGAAAAGGTTTTGATTCCATATGGGTTGTGGTTGATAGGATTACAAAATTGGCTCACTTTCTACCGGTCAAGACTTCATATGGGGCTAAAGAGTTTGCAAGGTTGTACATCCATGAGTTGGTGAGGTTCCATTGGGTTCCCTTATCCATTATCAGATGGTGGTGCATAATTTACTTCACACTTTTGGAGATCTTTTCAAAAGGGTCTTAGAACCAAAGTTCTCCTTAGTATGACCTTCCACCCTCAAACGAATGGCCAAGCCAAGAAGATAATTCAAACACTTGAGGATATGCTTAAGGCTTGTGTGTTGGAGATTAAAGGTAGTTGGGATGCCATCTTCCATTGATTGAGTTTGCCTACAATAATAGCTATCACTCTAGTATCAGTATGGCTCCTTTTGAAGCTCTTTATGAGAGACGTTATAGATCAGCGGTGGGTTGGTTTGAGGTTGGAGAGGTGGCCTTATTGGGGCCGGATCTAGTTATAAATGCTTTTGAGAAGGTTAAGATGATTAGGGAAAGGTTGAGGGTAGCCCAAATTCGTCAAAAATCCTATGCCGATGTTAGGAGAAGAGACCTAGAATTCCAAGTGGTGGATTGGGTTTATTTGAAAGTTTCTCCAATGAAAGATGTGGTCTATTTTGGTAAGTAGGGGAAGTTGAGTTCAAGGTATGTTGGTCCTTACAAGGTGATAAAGAGGGTCGGCAAGGTAGCTTATGAGTTGAAGTTGCCTAGCGAAATGAATTTGGTTCATCTGGTATTCCATGTTTCTATGTTGAGAAAGTCTGTTGGTGATCCTAATGATATTGTGCCTTTTGATGTTGTGGGTGTTGTTGAGGATAGCTTGACTTATGAGGAGGTTCCGGTTCAAATCTTTGATAGGCAAGTAAAGAGATTGAGGAACAAAGAGGTGGCATCCGTTAAGGTCCTTTGGAGGAACCAATAAGTCGAGAGTGCTACTTTGGGGGCCGAAGCAGACATGCAAAAATGGTACCTTTATCTCTTCCACTCCACTCAACCGTAAGGTACTAATTCTAAGTCCCCTAAGTGACTTCAAGTCTTACATTTCAGCCCCTATGTCATTCTTGTGCATTCATGTTTAAGTTGCAATTTTTATGATGATTTCACACTTATAATGGGATTTTGAAAGTGATGTTTAAAATATGATGTTTCATTCATATTGGGGCTAATTTGTTCATGATTATTCTTATCTTGTGCGTCTCTTCTACATTCGGGGATAAATGTTCCCAAGGGAGAGATATTGAAACGACCCCAAAAAGTTCTCGAAAATGTGTCTCGAAAGTGCCCGGAATCTTGTTTTTGGTATATCTAAAAATCCATTTGGAATTTCAAAACTCTGACTTAATATTCTTGTTCAGGGGGTCCAATTAGGGTGGCAAGGGTCTAACCTCAAATTTAAAACAAAGGAATTGAATTATGAAATTTCGCTTGGTGCAATTTCTAGTGAGGGTCCGCGACCTCTCCGCGGTGTATTTCCTGCACTATCTTTTCCTAGTTCGTCTAGATTTTTCCAAGTGTTTGACTCAAGTTTTCCCAAATGTATTTTCACCTATACTTAGCCATATTTCACCCTTATATCAGCCAAAAACATTCCCCAATATTTCCCAAAATACTTGGACTCATTTCTAACACTAAATTCATGTCCCAACCTCAAGGCCAATCTCAAGAATTTCTTCAAGGATCTCATCTAAGCTTCAAATCTCCATTAAAGTCTTTTTCAAGAACTTCACAAAAGCTAAGGTATGTGGTGTTGAACCATTGGGTCATAGGTATTGATTAAAGGTTTTACCACTGATTTTCCTACATGATTTCATCTCCAAATTGCATGCTCTTTTACCCTCATTACACACCCTTAAGGTGTTTGATAAAATATCCGGTTATGGTTTCTTGAGGAATTGAAGGTCCAAAGCATGAGATATGATATGAATGATGTTATAATAATGAAATGAGCTTATGTACATGATTATTCCAATATAAGGTATTGCATTGAAGCTATGATTAATCCTATATAAAGTGTTGCATAGACCATGCCCGATCCGGGGGGATAAGAGCCCGGGTAACCTAGAATGAGGGTTAATGCTCTTATCCACTAGGGTGACGGGGTGGCATCATTATCAACCTAGAATGAGGGTTAATACTCTTCTTCACCTAGGTGATGGGGTGGCAACAGCACCAACCTACCAAGGGGTTCATACCTTGAGAATCTAGCTTGGTCTAATCTTTACATATGATATTCTATATAAGTATGATTTACCTAAGCATGTTTTACTTATGCATTGATTATACATAACATATTGCTATACCATGTCTATTGCCTAATTTTATGCATGTTGATTATGAAGCTTGTCTCTTGTTGCATTGCATTTTACATACTTAGTACATTCAAATGTACTAACGCATACTCTTGCCTACATGATATCACCATGTAGGAACCGGTGCCCAAGTTGATCGCCCTTCTCCATGTGGCTAGGTGGTGCTATTCAAAGCTTGTTGGTGAGTCCTCCATTTCGGGTACTTTGGTTTATGTTTTCCTCTGTGTTTTTTTAAGTATTACAGTCTGTCTTTCTTCCTTAGTCCCATTTCCCCTTGTTCATGTTTCTTACGATGTTTTATATTGCTTCTGCAACCAAGGATATGTAATGATATGCTATGAGGCTTGTTTGGGGTCCTTCGGGTTGCCCATTTGCCGATCACGTCTAGGCCCTAGGCTTGGGACGTGATAGTAGAGATGGTTGTCCACAAGGCTAAAGTGCAAATGGGGTTCCAAGGGCTAAGAGAGGCCAACAAGGGGGGTGCTCCAAAGCAAAATAGATTCTATGCTCTTCAAGGAAGACAAGAGGTGGATGAGGTGTCTGATGTCATCACCGGTATGTTAAAGGTTTTTGATTTTGATGTGTATGCATTGACAGACCCGGATGCCACTCTTTCTTTTATTACTCCTGTTGTTGCCAAAAAGGTTCATGTTAGTCCCGAATTGTTGTGTAAGCCTTATGAAGTGTCAATCCCCGTTAGTGAGTCCATTTTTTCTAAAAGAGTCTATAGAAATTGTCCTATGTTCATATTCCATAATATCTTGCCTTGTGATTTTGTTGAGTTAGATATGGTGGATTTTGATGTCATTCTTGGGATGGATTGGTTGCATGCATATTATGCTTCTATCGATTGTAGAACCTATAAGGTTAAATTCCAATTTCCTAATGAGCCCGTCCGTGAGTGGGAAAGTCATGATGTGGTGGTCAAGGGTAGATTCATTTCTTTCCTTTAAGCCCAAAAGTTGATTTCTAAGGGTTGTCTCTATCATCTTGTGAGGGTTAGGGATGTCAAGTCCAAAGTCCTTCCTATTGAGTCGGTTCCAGTGGTTAATCAGTTTCTTGATGTATTTCCAGATGAGCTTCCCGATGTTTCTCCTAAAAGAGAAAAAGACTTTGGTTTAGATCTCCTTCTCGATACTCAACCCATTTCTATTACCCCTTATCGTATGGCCTCGACGGAGTTGAAGGAGCAATTGAGGGATTTGTTGGAGAAGGGTTTCATAAGGCCTAGTAAGTCACTTTGGGGTGCACTGATGTTATTCATGAAGAAAAATGATGGTTCTCTTAGAATGTGCATTGATTACCAACAATTTAATAGAGTCACCATAAAGAACAAGTACTCTCAACCAAGGATTAATGGACCTTTTGATCAACTTCAAGGGGCTAGTAAGTTTTCTAAGATTGATCTTGGGTCTGGGTATCACCAAGTGAAAGTGAGGGAGTGTGACATTCTCAAGATGGCATTTCGGACTAGGTATAGACATTTTGAGTTTGTGGTTATGTCCTTTGGGTTGACTAATGCATTGACTATGGTGATGGTATTAAGGTGGATCCTAAGAAGACAGAGGTGATTAAAAATTGGCCTAGACCTTTAATCCATCAGATATTAGAAGTTTTTGGGTTTGGCAGGTTATTACCGGAGGTTTGTAAATGGGTTCTCTTCTATTGCTTCTCCTATGATTAAGTTGATACTACTCCATTGGACATTAGAAGTTTCTTGGGTTTGGCGGGTTATTATCGGAGGTTTGTGAATGGCTTCTCTTATATTACTTCTCCTGTGACTAAGTTGACACAAAAGAAGGCAAAATTCATGTGGACTGATGAATGTGAGAAGAGTTTCCAAACCCTGAAAGATAAGCTTGTCTCCGCTCCTTTCTAAGCTCTACCGGAAGGGTTGAAAGGATTTGTTGTATATTGTGATGCCTTAAGAATTTGTTTAGGGTGTGTTTTGATGCAAAATAGTAAGATGATAGCATATGCTTCTAGACGACTTAAGGTGCATAAGAAGAATTATCTCATGCATGACCTTGAATTGGTGGCCATGGTATTTGCTTTGAATATTTGGCGTCACTACTTGTATGGGGTTCATGTTGATGTGTTTACTGACCAAAAAAGTCTTCAATATGTGTTCACCCCAAAAGATCTTACCTTGAGACAAAGAAGGTGGTTATTTGATTGAGGAGGTAAAGGCAAAAAAAGATCTTGACCTTGCATTGTTAGAGTTGAAGGACTTGGTGAAAGATGGTAAACTGGAGGTTTTCTCCCAAGGGGGAGATGGTGCCCTTAGGTACCAAGGTAGTTTGTGTATACCAAATGTGGATGACTTGAAAGAATTGATCTTGAAGGAGGCTCATAATTCATCCTATTCTATTCACCCCGATTCTACAAAGATGTATAGAGACTTGAGGGAGGTGTATTGGTGGAGTGGTATGAAGAGACATATTGCCAAGTTCATATCCAAATATCACAATTGCCAACAAGTCAAAGCCGAACATCAAAGGTCGGGTGGCCTAGCTCAGGACATTGAGATTCCTACTTGGAAGTGGGAAGAGATCAACATGGTTTCTGTCGTTGGGTTGCCTAAGACTAGGAAACATTTTGACTTTATTTGGGTTGTTGTGGATAGAATGACAAAGTCGGCTCACTTCCTACCGGTCAAAACTACTTTTGGTGATGATGATTATGCCAATTTGTATATACATGAGTTGATTAGATTGCATGGGGTGCCCTTGTGTATCATTTCGGATCATGATGCTCAATTCACTTCTCACTTTTGGACGTCTTTCCAAAGAGGCCTTGGTACCAAGTTTAAGCTTAGCACGGCTTTTCATCCTCAAACAGATGGTCAAATTCACTTCTCACTTTTTGAGGTCCTTCCAAAGAGGTCTTGGTAGCAAAGTTAAGACTAGCATGACTTTTCATCCTAAAATGGATGGTCAAGCCGAGAGGACTATCCAAACTCTTGAGGATATGCTTGAACTTGTGATTTAGAGTTTAAGGGTAGTTGGGATGAACATCTTTCACTTATTGAATTTGCTTATAGCAATAGCTACCACTCAAGCATTGCTATGACTCCCTTTGAAGCTCTTTATGGTAGGTATTGTAGATCCCAGGTTGGGTGGTTTGAAGTGGGGGAAATGGCTTTGCTAGGTCCAAATTTGGTCATGGAAGCCTTGGAGAAGGTGAGATTTATAAGGGAGAGATTAAAAGCAGCCCAAAATAGATGTTGAGTTTAAGGTTGGTGATTGGGTTTACTAGAAAGTCTCACCCATGAAGGGTGTGGTCCGGTTTGGCAAGAAAGGGAAATTAATCCCAAGGTTTGTGGGTCCATATGAAGTTTTGAGTAGAGTGGGTAAGGTTGCATATGAAAATGAGTTGCCTAAGGAGATAAATATGGTTCATCCAGTCTTCCATGTATCCATGTTGATAAAGTGTGTGGGTAACCCAAGTACTATAGTGCCCTTGGATGTTGTGGATGTCGTAGAAGATAATTTGACCTATGAGGAGGTCACAGTAGATATTTTGGATAGACAAGTTGTCATGACCTAAGCTTAGGGCTTAGATATACCACAACGAATGGGAACCTGAAGGGACCCCAAACAAGCCTCTTAGCATATCATACATATATCCTTGGTTGCAAAAGCAAACTCAACAATAACAAGAGATAGTAAAGAGGAAAAACAGGACTACGGGAAGTCTTTGATAACATAAAACACATAATAGTCAAAGCTGAGGCATAATTACATCATTTGTTCCAACAACACCTCTAAACAAAGATTTGAGCAGGGGCCAAGACACTTTTCGGGCTCACCCTCAAAGTATCAAGAGTTCAACATGAAAAGGAAATAAGTGAAAAGAGTAAGATAGCTAATGTCCCCGAACTTGAGGACTCACCAAAGCTCTTCTTCCAAAATGCCAAGACTAGCCATAGGGAGGATGATCAAGATGTACTTCAGTTCCTACAAGGTAACATCGTGTAGGCATAGAGTATGTATTATTGTTTGAATGTACGGGGAGCATGATCAAGAGGGGCTTCGGTTCCTACATGGTAACATCATGTAGGAATAGAGTTTGCTTTAGTATGTTTGAATGTACTAAGTATGTAAGATGCAATGCAACAAGTGATAGGCAACATAATCAAAATGCATAAGCATAAGCAATTGATAAGTATAATAACAAAATGACATGCATGACCAATGTTTGAAGTAAAACATGCTTGTAAGTCATATAACTTGAGAATATAGATTACATGTGTAAGAAGAGACCATCATCATAAACCAAGAAAACTGGTACTTGGAATCCAAGCAATATCACCCCCTTAGAAGGTGATTGAGGTATCTACCCCTCAATTGGTAAATGGACGTAGCACTTCAAATCAAAGTGGTATATACCCATCAACATGGTATACAGGCATAACACCCCCATCATAGTGGTTTAGGTATATACCCCTCAACATGGTAGATGGGCATAACACCCCCTATTAAAGTGGCTAAGGTATATACCCCTGAACAGGGTAGATGGGCAAAATACCCCATCATAGTGGTTTAGGTATATATCCCTCAACATGGTAGATGGGCATAACACCCCCATCAAAGTGGCTAAGGTATATACCCCTAAACATGGTAGATGGGCATAACACCCCCATCATAGTGGTTAAGGTATATACCCTTCAACATGGTAGATGGGCATAGTATCCCCCATCAAACTGGTTGAGGCATATCACCTCCTCAACAAGGTGTGGTCAACTTGCAACACTACAGATACTTTTCATGAATTCAATACACATATACAATCCCTTCATCATCACGAAGTCACTGAACTCATAAGCCATGCAACAGACCATCAATAACTCAAGAATCCTTAATAAGACATTTTATGCAACACTTGGCGGGTATGTAATGCTAGTTCAAAATCATGCTATTCAAGAGTGAAATCATGTGAGAAAACTCAATGTAAATCAACCCACCAACACTTAGTAACACCCTCATGCAAGACAGATTGAAACCCCTAATCAAATCTCATAATAGATCATAGATTCATAGCTCAAAACATGCTTAAACAGGTGATGATGATTATGCCAATTTGTATATACATGAGTTGATTAGATTGCATGGGGTGCCCTTGTGTATCATTTCGGATCATGATGCTCAATTCACTTCTCACTTTTTTATAATCAACTTCATAATAAGATATACCCATAGATAATACATTTTGAAAACATGCCACTTACATAAAAAGGAAGGTCGGGCACCATGGGTGAAAGGACCCAATAGTTGAAATCCACATACCTCAAGCTTGGGGATTTCCTTGATGAAGATTTAAATGAGAACTTGAAGCTTGAATAAAGTTCTTGAGATCCATAATGAGTTTGGTAACTTGAATTTGAATAGAATATTTGGCTAAGTGTTAGAGAGGGTTTTGAGAATGTCTTGAACGATATAGAGTTGAAAAATGGCTAATTATAAGTGTTTTTACGCATAGGTTAGGCCGAGATGAAAAATATGAAGGAAAAACTGATACTGTTCTGCAATAGGTCCGCATCACAGAGCCATCGCGCAGGACAAAGATACATTGCTCCGCGCCCAGTCCTCTTTGCGGTCTGGTCGTGTGCAATAAAGAAATTTTTGGAAAATGATATTTCGCTACGATTGCTCTAAAATGGGGTTATACCCATTCTCCTCTTAATTTTACCCCCTAATCACGAATATGAAGTCATATTTTTAATATCACGCGCAGATTTTGAGATATATGAATATTGTGATTATGGGCATTTTCGAGGCACATTTTTGGGCATTTTTGGGGCATTTCAATATCTCCCCCTTGGGAACATTCATCTTCGAATGTCAAAGAAATGTACATAAGAGAGGTAATCATGATGATTTCAGCCCAACATATGAATGCAACAAATGCATTTAAACACCGTTTTAAAAATCTCAACATAAGTGTCAAAAATCACCATAAACTTATAAACATAAACATGAATGCATGCAAATGACATAAGGGCTGAAACTTAAGACTTGAAATCACATAGGGGACTTAAATTAGTACCTTAGACTTGAGTAAAATGGAAGAGATAGGGATATCGCTTTTGCATGTCCGCCTCACTTCCCATGTGGCACTTTTAACTTTTGGTTCCTCTAAAGGACTTTGACGGAAACTACATCATTGTTTCTCAATCTGTTCACTTGACTATCCAAAATTTCTACTGGAACCTCTTCATAAGTCAATTTATGTTCCACCACATCCACAACATCCAAAGGTACAGTAGCGCTAGGATCATTCACACACTTTATCAAAATAGATACATGGAAGAGCGGATGACCATATTCATATCAATGGGCAACTCCAACTCATAGGCCACCTTACTAATCCTCCTTAAAACTCTATAAGGACCCACAAACCTTGGGTTCAATTTACCCTTGTTGCCAAAATGAACCATACCTTTCATGGGTGAGACCTTCAAATAGACCCAATCACCAACCTTGAATTCAATATCTCTTCTCTTCACATCGACATAGGACTTTTGTTGACTTTTGGCTGTTTTCAATCTTTCCCTTATTAACCTCACCTTCTCCATGGCCTTCATGACCAAATATAAACCTAACAAAGCCATCTCCCACACCTCAAACCATCTAACCAGGATCTACAATGTCTACCATAGAGGGCCACAAAAGGAGCCATACCAATGCTTGAATCACGACTATTACTATAAGCGAACAAAATGAGTGGAAGATGTTCATCCCAACTACCCTTAAACTCCAAAACATAAGCTCTAAGAATATCCTCAAGAGTGTGGATAGTTCTTTTGGCTTGGCTATCCATTTGAGGGTGAAAGGCCATGCTAAGCTTTTGGTACCAAGACCTCCGGAAAGACCTCCAAAAGTGAGAAGTGAATTAAGCACCACAATCCGTGATGATAGACAAAGGCATCCCCATGCAATCTAACCAAATCATAAATGTGCAACTTAGCATAATCTTTGGCACCATAAGTAGTTTTTACTGGTAGGAAATGAGCCGACTTTGTCATCCTATCAACCATAACCCAAATAGAGATGCTTTCTAGTCTTAGGCAACCCAATCAAAAAATTCATGTTGATTTCCTCCCACTTCTAAGTCAGAATCTCTATATCTTGGGATATGCCACCCGGCTTTTGATTCTCAACTTTAACATGTTGGCAATTATGACAACCAGATACAAACTTAGTAATATCTCGCTTCAGACCACCCCACCAAAACACTTTCCTCAAATCTCTATACATCTTAGTAGAACCGGGATAAATAGAATAGGAAGAATTATGAGCCTTATCCAAAATATTCTTTCTCAAATCATCAACACTAGGCACACACAATCTATCTTGGTACCTAGGGGCACCATATCCCCCTTGGGAGAAAACTTCCACCTTACCATATCTCACCAAGGCCTTAAATTCTAGCGCGGGGGGGGGGGCTCAAGATCTTGTTTTGCCTTTACCTCCTCAATTAATTAAGATATAGAACCATCAATAACCACTACACTACCATTGTCAACCTCCTCCAACCTAACTCCTAATTAGCCAACCGATGAACCTCTCTAGCTACCTCTTTGCCACCATCAACAACATGTGCTAGGCTACCCATAGACACCCTACTTAGAGCATCGGCCATAATATTAGCCTTACCGGGGTGATAATGCACACTCATATCATAATCTTTAAGAAGCTCTAAACACCTTCTTTTCATCAAGTTGAGATCTCTTTGGGTGAACACATATTGGAGACTCTTATGATCAGTAAACACATTAACATGGACCCCATACAAGTAATGATGCAAAATTTTCAATGCAAATACCACAGCGGCCAATTCAAGATCATGGTAGGATAATTGTTTTCATGCACCATAAGTTGTCTAGAGGCATAAGCTATCACCTTACCATTTTGCAGCAAAACATAACCCAAACCAACTATTGAGGCATCACAATACATAACAAACCTTTTCGGTAGATATAAGATAGGAGCGGAGATGAGCTTATCTTTCAAAGTTTGGAAACGCTTTTCACATTCATCAGTCCACACAAAATTTACCTTTTTTTGGGTCAACTTAGTCATAGGAGAAGCAATAGAGGAGAATTAATTCACAAACCTCCGGTAATAACCCGCTAACCCCAAGAAACTTCTAATGTCTAATGGAGTCAAAGGTTTAGGCCAATTTATAATCACCTCCATATTCTTAGGATCCACCTTAATGCTATCACCCGACACCACATGCCCTAGAAAAGCAACCTCTTTCAGCCAAAACTCACATTTTTCATACTTGGCATATAACTTCTCCTCCCTTAAGATTTGCAAACCACCTTCAAGTGGTTCACATGCTCCTCCTCACTATGGGAATAAATCAAGATATCATCAATAAAAACCACCACAAACAAATCAATGTAGGGTTTAAAGACCCTATTCATAAGATCTATGAAGATTTAGACCCTATTCATAAGATCCATGAAGATAGCCGGTGCATTGGTCGACCTGAAGGACATAACCACAAACTCATAATGCCCATACCTAGTCTAGAAGGTTGTCTTGGGAATGTCACACTCCCTCACTTTCACTTGGTGATACCCGGATTGAAGATCAATCTTAAAGAAGTGACTAGCTCCTTGAATTTGGTCAAAAAGGTCATCAATCCTTGGTAGAGTGTACTTGTTCTTTATTGTGACTCTATTAAGTTGCGGGTAATCAATGCACTTTTTAAGAGTACCATGCTTCTTCTTCACAAATAACACCGGTGTACCCCAAGGTGATTGACTTGGCCTTATAAAACCTTTTTCCAACAAATTCTTTAATTGTTCTTTTAATTCCTTTAGCTCTGCTGGGGCTATACGGTAAGGGGGTGTAGAAATTGGTTGAGTATCGGGAAGGAGGTCTATTCAAAAGTCTATTTCCCTTTTGGGAGGAACACCAGGAAGCTCATCGGGAATGACATCAAGGAACTCATTAACCATCAGAATCGACTCTTTAGGAAGAACTTTGGACTCCGCATCCCTAGCCCTCACAAGATGGTAGAGAAACCCCATAGAAATTAACTTTTGGGTTTTAATGTAAGAAATAAATCTATCGTTGACCACCATATTATGACTTTCTCACTCAAGGATGGGTTCATTAGGGAATTGGGACTTGATTCTGTGGGTTCTATAATCAATAGAAGCATAATATGCATGCAACCAATCCATGCCAAGAATGACATCAAAATCCACCATATTTAGTTCAACAAAATCACAAGGCAGGATTTTATGCTAAATGGACACAGGACAATTTGTATAGACTCTTCTAGCAACAATGGATGTGCACCAATGGGAGTAGATATTTTATATGGTTCACATAATAATTTGGGTTTGACATGGAGTTTTTTTGCAAGAAATGGAGTAATAAAAGAAAGAGTGGCACCCGGGTCTATCAATGCATACACATCAAATTTAAAAATTTTTAACATACCGGTGATGACATCGGGCACCTCATTCACCCCTTTTCTCCCTTGAAGAGCATAGAATCTATTTTGGTTTGGGAGACCCCCTTGTTGGCCTTCTCTTCCTTTTGGACCCGCATTTGCACCTTGAGCCTTGTGGATGACCATCTCTACGCTTGTTTTTGATTATGAGGACAATCGATCAGCTTATGACCCACTTCACCACAACCATAACAAGCATTAGTGTTCTTCAAACATGGGGCATTATGGCCTCTACCACATCTTGGTCACATTGGATTAGGCACCACACCACTACCACCTTGGACCCTTGGGTTGTCATTAGCAAACCTTCTATTAGGAGCATTGGAAGACCCTTGGCCTTGAGGAAACTGTCTACCCTTGGGACTTTGGAATCTACCTTCAAAATGGTCCCTCTTGGCTTTACTACTTCTTTTTTTTCTAAGCTTTTCTCCCTCTAGTTGTTTGGCATAGGTCATGAGTCGGGACAAGTTCATATCGCTTATCAATATGGCGGTTTGACACTTCTCATTAACCCAGTCGGACATACTCGTCATAAATTTTTTCATCGTAGACCTTGGCTCGCCCATCAATTGTGGAGCCTACTTGGAGAGTTGGTTGAACTTGAGGGCTTAGTCTCTTACACTCATGGGTCCTTGCTTTAGGTTTATAAATTCTATCATTTTGGCCTCCTTTAGCTTTATAGGAAAGAACCGGTTGAGAAATATGGCACCTTGAGCTCTTCTCAAAGGATGACATTGTTGTTCCTCTTCTCCATCTTCTATTGGGTGAACCAAATTTGAGCCACCCCCTTGAGTTGGTAGGCCAGCAACTCTGCTTTTTCCTTTGATTTAACTCCCATAATATACAACACTTTTTACATTTCATTAGTGAATTCTTGAGGATCCTTATCCACTTTAGATCGGTGGAATTTTGGTGGGTTCATTCTTGTAAAATCCCTCATCCTTGATATTGGCGTAGGAGCATGAGGGGCTTTGGTCCCTTGGTTGATTTGGTTGGTCATGGCATGGGCCAACATGTTTATAGCATCTCGAAACTCTTCATGGGCCACTTTCCCATCTTGAGGAGCTTGAGGAGTGGGAGGAGTTGGTTGTTCCTCGGGTGTATGGGCTCTTCTTTCTCTTGGGATCGCCATTATCTAGAATAGCAAAGAATATTCGTTAGAGGGAAAACCTTACTTTAACTTTTATAGCATGATATGGTTCATGAAGAAGGGAAATATTTCCTAAAATGCCTCATATCCTCTTACTCATAGTTGTGGTGTACTTCACAACCATGAATAAGACTTTAATCAATGTGGTGTGTTGGATTTCGAGGATTATTAACAACCTAGTGCTTTGATGCCAAGTTTGTTATGACCCAAGCCTAGGGCCTAGACGTGACACGGCGAATGGGAACTCGAAGGGACCCCAAACAAGCCTCTTAGTGTAGTCATCACACATCCTTGGTTGCGTAAGCAAAGTCAATAAGACCAAGTTATAGTAAAGAGGGAAATTGGGACTAAGGGAAGTCTTTGATAGCATGAAACATAGAAGAGTCAAAGCTCATGGCATAATTACATTATTTGTTCCAACAATACCTCTAACCATAGATTTGAGTGGGGGCCAAGACACTTTCCGGGCTCACCCTCATAGTATCAAGAGTTCAACATGAAGAGGAAATAAGTGACAAGCCGTCATATTTAGAGTACTTTCCTCTTCGAGATTTGGGGACTCACCTCTAATGCTTTTACCTATGGTGGTACGTAGTTCTATGCCTTGGGTACTCGGCTCTAGTCCACTCGGTGCTAAGTCTATTCCTACTGAGTAATATCATGTAGTCATGTTTTAATGCGTTACAGTACACTTTGAGATATGACATAAGTATGTCTTAATATCATTGTCCTCAAGTGGTGAGGCTAACTTCAATCATAAGAATGGGTCATCATAAGCATTGGCTTTTTATTAATATCAATATGGCATGGTTGACCAATGGTGTAATGTTTGAGGAAAGGTGCTTAATCCGGTCCTATAACTTGATGAATATATATTACATGTGTAGGAAGAGACCATTATCATTAACCAAGCAAGCTAGTGCTTAGAATCCAAGGCATATCATCCCTTTGGAAGGTGATTGAGGTATCTACCCCTCAATTGGTAGATGGACATAGCACTCCCAATCAAAGTGGTCAGGGTATATACCTGTCAACATGGTAGATGGGCATAATACCTCCCATCATAATGTTCAAGGTATGTACCCCTCAACATGGTAGATGAGCATAGCACCCCCATAAAAGTGGCTGAGGTATATACCCTACAACATGGTAGATGGGCATAACAACCCCCATAATAATGGTCAAGGTATATACATCTCAACATGGTAGATGGGCATAACACCCCCCATCAAAGTGGTTGAGGCATGTCACCCCCTTAACAAGATGTGGTCAACTTGCAACACTATAGATACTTCTTATCAATTCAATATATCTATACAATCCCTTCATCATCATGGAGTCACTTAACTCATAAGCTATGCAATAGACCATCAATAACTCAAGAATCCTCAATAAGACATTTTATCAAACATTTGGCCGGTGTGTAATGCTAGTTCAAAATCATGCAATTCAAGAGTGAAATCATGTGAGAAAACTCAATGTAAATCAACCTACTAACACTTGGTAATACCCTCATGCATGATAGATTGAAACCCCTCATCAAATCTCATAATAGATTATAGATTCATAGCTTAAAACGTGTTTAACAGTCAACATTTTATGAAATCCCAGCATAGTTTTATAATCAACTTCATAATAAGAGATACCCATGGATAATACAACTTGAAAACATGTAATTTACATAAAAAAGAAGGTTGGACAGCATGAGTGAAAGGAATCAATGGTTGAAACCCACATATCTCAAACTTGGGGATTTCCTTGATGAAGATTTGAATGAAAACTTAAAACTTGAATAAAGTTCTTGAGATCCAGAATGAGTTTGGGACATTTGAATTTTGATAGAATATTTGGCTAAGTGTTAGAGAAGGTTTTGAGAATGTCTTGAATTATATAGAGTTGAAAAATGGCTAAGTATAAGTGTTTTTACACATAGGTGGGCATTGGGCCAAGGCCCTAATACCTTAGTTCGAGATGGAAAAAAGAAGGAAAAATTAACACTGCTCCATGACAAGTCCGCATCACGGAGTCATCGCACAGGACAAAGATACACTTCTTCGCACCCAGTCTGTATTGTTGTCTAGTCGTAGATGCATACTGGATAAAGAAATTTTTGGAAAATGATTCTTTCCTATGGTTGCTCTAAAATCGGGGTTTTACCTATTTCCCACTCAATGTTTCTCCCTGATCATGAATATAAAGTCAATTTTTTGATATCACGCATGAATTTTAAGATATATGAATATTATGATTATGGGCATTTTTGAGGTACATTTACAAGCATTTTTGGGGCAGTTCACAAATGAAGATGTTGAGAAACAAAGATATAGCTTCCATCAAGGTCCTTCGAAGGAACCAACAAGTTGAAAGTGCCACATGGGAAGCTGAGGCGGATATGAGAAAGTGATATCTATATATTTTCCACTCTACTCAAGCTGAAGGAACTAATTTAAGTCCCCTATATGATTTCAAGTCTTAAGTTTTAGCCCATATGTCATTTTGCATGCATTCATGTTCATGGTAACAACTTTATGGTGAATTATGACACTCATGTTGAGACTTCTTGAAAATGATGTTTAAATGCATTTGTTATATTCATATCAGGCTGAAACCTTTATGATTACTTCTCTTATGCATATTTCTTTGACATTCGGGGACGAATGTTCCTAAGGGGGAGATATTGAAATGCCTCATATTTGCGCTTCGAAAATGTCCATTATCATAATTTTCATATATCTCAAAATTTGTGCATGATATAAAAAATTTGACTTCATATTCTTGGTCAGGGGGTAAAATTGAGTGGAAAATGGGTACAATCCAGATTTTAGAGGACCCATAATAAAAAATAATTTTTACTAATTGTCATAAAACAGTGTCTATCCGCACTCAGGCCGCGATGCACCTGGGGTACAAATCAGTGTTAATTTTTTCATAATTTTCCTATGTCGGCCAAGGGCATCAGAGTTATAGCCCCATGTGCACTTATGCGTAAAAACACCCATACTTAGCCATTTTTCAACTCTATATCACTTAAAACCCTCACAAAAACCTCTCCAAGACTTAACCAAATATCTTATTAAAATTTTAAGGATTTCAAGCTTAACTTTGGAACTCAAAGATTCTCTTAAAGCTCATCTCAAGAAAATTCAAGTTTGAGGTATGTGAGTTTCATTAATTGGGTTCTTTCACCTATGGTGCCCAATCTTCCTTTTTATGAAAATTTAATATTTTCAAGTTGTATCATCTACAGTTATCTCGTATTATAGATTATGATTATAAATTATGTTGGAATTTTATGAAATGTTGATTGATTATGCATGTCTATCTATTTCAAGCTTATACCATGAATTAATTTTTTCTATTAATACTATGCATGTTTTGAGCTATAAAACTATGAATTATCATGAGTGTTTGTAATGGATTTTCAAGGCACCACACATGGGGGTTGTACAACACATTTTTTGAGCTTGATACTATGATTCATTATGAGATTTGATGATGGATTTCAAGGTACCCTACATAAGGGTTTTACTATATGTCGGTGGGTTGATTTGCATTGAGTTTTCTCATATTATTTCACTCTTGAATTGCATGATTTTGAACAAGCATTATGATCTCTCCAAGTGTTTGATATATTGTCATGACAAGGATTCTCATGCTATTGATGATCGATTACATGATTTATAAGTCTAGTGACTTTATGATGATTAAGGGCTTTCACATATGTATTGAATTCACGAAAAGTATCTATGATGTTGTAAGTAGACCACACCTTGTTGAGGGGGTGACATGCCTTAATCATCTTGTTGAGGGGGTGACATGCCTCAATCACCTTGTTGAGGGGATGACATGCCTCAATCACCTTGTTAAGGGGTGACATATGTCAATCACCTTATTGAGGGGGTGACATGCCTCAATCACCTTGTTGAGGGGGTAACATGCCTCAATCACCTTGTTGAGGGGGTGACATGGCTCAATCACCTTATAAAGGGGTGACATACCTTGGATTCCTAGTAGTAGCTCGCTTGGTCTATGTCAGATATGGTTTCTTCCCACACATGTAATATGCACTATGCAAGTTGTATCATTTACAAACATGTTTTACTTCAATTATTGATAATGCATACCACATTGAAATTATACTTATCCATTGCTTATGATTATGCATTCTGACTATATTGATTTATGTCTTGTTGCATTGCATCCTCTATACTTAGTACATTCAAACATACTAACACATACTCTATGCCTACATGATATACTTCTGCTTTTTATTATATCCCTTATTATTGTTATTTTGCTTCCGCAACCAAAGATGTGTGATTGATATGCTAAGAGGTTTGTTTTGGGTCCCCTTGGGTTCTCATTTGCCGTGTAACGTCTAGGCCCTAGGATTGGGTTGTGATGAGAAACTCAATCAACAATTGTGGAAATATAATTTAGCAATTGCTAAAACCATGACATGTGCTGTAGTTGTTGTTTTAATGATTGCTGATTAGTGTTCAACAATTGTTGAAATACATTGAGTAACTCATTAAACAATTGTTGAAATATATTTAGCAATTTCTAAAATCATTGCACATGCTCTAGCTCTTGTTTTAACAATTGCTAAATAATGTTCAACAATTATTGGAACAAATTGAGTAACTCTTTCAACAATTGTTGAAATGTATTCAATAATTGCTATAAAACCGCTGCACATGCTCTAACTGTTGTTTTCGCAATTGCTGAAATTTCAATAATTATTGAAATATATTTAGTAACTGATACAATAATTGTTGAAATATATTCAACAATTGCTAAAATCGTTGTACCTGCTCTAGCTGTTGTTTTAACAATTGCTGAATATTTCAATAATTGTTGAAACACATTCAGTAACTCATATAACAATTGTTAAAATATATTTAACAATTGCTAAAATCATTGCAAGTGCTTTATCTGCTGTTTTAGTAATTGCTGAATATATTTTAACAATTGTTATATGAGTTACTGAATGTGTTTCAACAATTGTTGAAATATTCAGCAACTGCTGCATCAACTACAAGCAGAATCAAAACAAAAGTCATGATTATTTTTCTTTTAAATCATAATATAGGTACAAACGTCCATACTATCAATGAGGTATAAAATAACAGTAGGAGTGAATTATAATGGTGAATGGGTTGAGTCCAGCAATCGTTATATTTGGTGTTGGAAAAATAAAGAAATAGTATAGATAATAACAATGATGGTGGAGCGAGATGTCACATATGAAGATTTTACAAACACAATCATTTTCTATTGCGAACTAGATTGTGAATTAAAAGATCTTGCCATCACCTACTTGCATAGGTTTGGTGAAAAGCAAAGGGCCGCTCCATTTAGAATGAAAGATCAAATAAGTTTGCATACTTATTTAGAAGACTCGACACATTCCCCTATCTCGCCTGTATCATCCCACACAGAAAGAAAGAGCGCGAAGCCCTCAGACCCATTTAAAAGTATATGTGGTTGAAAGATTGACTGAAATTGTCAAAACCAAAAAATACTAAATGATAAATATAATTTGGCGGACATGGACATTCTAGAGAAAGAAAGCGCTGGTGCACAAAATACTCCTCAGACTCCTACTCCTACTCCTGAAGTTTCCAGCAATACACCAGTAACCACAGTCTAGTCATGCTCAGGATGATGAAATTGATTTTTACATCGGTATGTCATTCAAGAATAAGCAAGAGTTAGATATTCTTTTAAAAATTGCTTGTGTGAAGAAAGATTTTCAAATAAAGAAGGTGATCAATTTGTGTACTGTGTATTGTGTGAAATGTGTACATCCAAGTGGTGCTTGTGACCTGTAAAACTCCAGAGTTCTAATATGTTTTACATTAAAAAGTATGAAAAAGTGCATACATGTGGTTCACAACATCTCACGAGCCATAATCCCCATGCCACGTCAAAAGTCGTTGGTGCATACTTCTAAGATAGGTTCCCAAAAGGTAAAGGTCCTTTCACAAGTGATATTGAGAATTCAATCCATATTGAATTGGGCTGCAAGGTTAGCTATTAGAAGGGAAGTCAGATC
>DF359275.1:20869-35538 GCA_000787875.1 Solanum virginianum | reverse complement strand
TGGAAGGGAAGTCAGATCACAAAGACTTTGGTAAGGGGGACATATGAGTACGGTTATGCAGTGTTTGATGCCTACCATTATATGCTTACGATGGTAAATCTAAAAAGTAAGATAGATTTGCAGCTTGATGAAAATTGTAGGTTCAAGTATTGTTTAGTTGCCTATGGAGCTTGCATTCATGGTTTTCAACATATCCGAAATGTCCTAGCTGTGGACGAAACATTTTTGAATAGTAAATACGGAGGATTGTTGTTGTATATATTAGCACAAGATGTAGAAGATCATATTTTTCTGGTGGAATTTCGTGTAGCCGACACTGAGTGTGATGCCTCCTATCGGTATTTTTTTGAGTAGATGAGTAGTTTTGTGGATGATACCCCTGAATTATACATTATTTCTGACAGATACCAAGTATTAGAAAGATGGTTAAAGATTATGTTTCCTTCAGCTCATTATAGTTTTTGCATGAGGCACCTCAGAGAAAATATCTGAAATACCTTTCAGAATGGAAAAATCATCTTTCACTTTTATAAAGCAACAAAAGCATATAATGTAGATGAATTTAATGATCACTTCAACCAAATAAGAGATATGGTTCCAGGAGCTGCCGCCCACTTGGAACATGTTGAATTTCACAGATGGATTGTTTTTGGAAAACAGGTAAATCTTATGTGTTGAATTTTTTTGCATATTTTTCTTTAATAGTTGCATGTTAAAATTGCAGTAATTATAACAACTATTACATATATTTCAGTATCTGTTATATCAGATGCATGAAAGTGCAACAATTTTGATATAAATGCAACAGTTGTTAAAATTGCTGCTTCTGTAATATTTTTCAATAATATTGATAGTTTTACTTATTTTTTATAGGTACAAAATCATCACATCAAATATTGCTGAGTCGATTAACGAGAATATCCATTTGCTACTATTTTTAATAAAATAAATTGGATATACGGAAAAAAGTGTCATAAGAGACGTAATATGTTCATCAATGCATCAACCATCTTTGTTCCAAAGATAGAATAAAAAATCACCAAAAATGTCACTTTAGGGAATAAGCTATTGGTTCATCAAACTGCCAACTATGAATATCTTATCACTGGTTACAATGCAGTTGCAATAGTTAATTTGCAATGTAAATCTTACACTTATAGAGTCTTTGACCTTGACAAAATACCGTGTCCACATGCTATGACAAAGCTCTGATATCAATATGGTGATGATTACGAAAGGCGCATTTATGAATACTCATCTTTATATTATAAGGTAAAGACGTATCTTTTGCATACTTAGAAGAAACTAAACCTGTATCACCTAAAGATACTTGGGAAATTCCTAAAGATTTTTTAGAGAGGGAAATACATCCTCCACATGTTGAGCTAGGCAAGGTGGGAAGAAGCGCTAAGAAGAGATGAAAAGGAATAGAAGAATCATTTCCAATAAAGAAAAATAAATGTTCTATATGTAAAAAGAGTGGACATAAAAGAACAACATGCTTGGAGCAAAGTGCTCCATAGGTGTAGATTTAGATTACTATTTGTTGTTTGTAAAAGTTTCTTAATTTTTTTTGTTGAACAAATATTGTTGTTGAATGCTTCAGTTCTCAAGAAAGAAATTGGCAGTATTAATGTTAACATTTACTTTAACAATTGTTTAACATGCTGAAATATTTTCTCAGCATGTCGCAGTAGCTTCAACAATTGTTGTATCTTGCTGAGAAAAATTTCAACAAGTAAGGTAGACTCCTTTATTAATTGTTGAAATTATTGAGAAATCTTTTAGCGAGTGAGTTAGCTGATTTAGCAATTGTTGAGAAAATTCTTAGCAAGTGAGTTATCTGATATAGCAATCATTGAAATTGTTGAGAAATTTTTTTAGCAAGTGAGTTATCTGATTTAGCAATTGCTGAAATTGTTGAGAAATATTTTTACCAATAAACTCAAGTCTAAGTACCATTATACTTATAAATTACTTTACTTATTAATTAATATGATTTATATAATGATTAACAATTAAATTACTCGATTAAGGTTGATTACACATTCAATTACTCGATTGATTGTCCATTGTGAATAAATTACCATGTAATTGCATGAATTCGCAAATAAACTCAAGTCTAAGTACTATAATATGTATAAATTACTTTATTTATTAAATAAATATGATTTATATAATAATTAACAATTAAATTATTCAATAATTCACTAAAACATTTCCCAACAATTGCTTAAATATCACGACCAAACCTGGGGCCTAGGTGTGACATGGCGAATGGGAACCCGAGAGTCCCCAAACAAGCCTTATATATCCATTCACACATCATCAGTTTGGAAACACATATAGAAAGTAAACACATAATTCTAAGAGACAGGAAAGTAGGACTCACGCTCTGGGGATGCCATATGGGATAGGGAGAGACACGAGTTCACATAGCACATAACATATAAACTAAGGGGCGAGTAAGTATGACTCACTCTATGAGGGAATTACGAGACTTAGGATCTTTCGCATCATAACATGAATCCATAACATAACCTCACAATCAAATCGTAATGACATAACCAAATCCATAACATAATCCTTCACATATAACACTTAACACATAAACATAAAGAGATCTACAAGATGTCCAACAATGCCTCTAATCATAAGACAGGACAGGGGCCAAGACATGACTTGGGCTCACCCTCAAAGTAAATAAAATAGGTAAAAACACCATGGTAGAGGAAATGGTGGTTTGTCCTCAGAAGATAGGACTCACCACAACATCAAAACTTGAGATCCAAGGTAGAAGTCATATGGTGGATGAACGTACTCCTCGGCCCTTACATGGTTAGATTATGTATGCAAAAGTATACATTAGTACGTTTGAATGTACTAAGTATGAGGGCTATGCAATGAATATGACTTATCAAACCTGCACTCAATGTTAGATGACAGGGGCACATATATAGAAAGGATCATATTGTAAGGGAATAGTATATCAATATTCCATGAGGAGCATGACGCATGAATGCAAAAATACTCCTTACATATATTGAGGATGGGATGATAATCGACATGAGACCAAGTGAGCTACGCCCTGGAACCCCGACGTCTTCCCCACAACAAAAAAGAGGTGACCTACTTGCAAAAGGTAGGTCCTTAACATTCTTTCTGCTTGACACTTAATCATATACCTATGTTAGGCACATAGTTCAAGGAAAGGAGTATGGACACTTGGGGACAGCCCACCCTATCTTTAATCCATCGGTGCTAGGTCATCATACCACTAGAATACATATACATAAATTCTTATAAAAGAGGCATATGACTTTCAAATCGTTATATGCATTCTTAGGCTTAAAGGTCAAATCAGATTCTTCATAATCATGCATAATAGGTAAAAGGTCAAAAAATTTAGTCCACGTTGATTCCAATCCGTCGTTGCTAGATCTTCATCCCACTAGAACATATATATATATATATATATATATATATATATATATATATATATATGTAAAAGAGGTATAAGTCCTTCAAATCATTTGCATGCATTCTTAGGACTAAAGACCAAATCAAATTCTTCATAATCATGCATAATAGGCTAAAAGCCAAAACGTTCTTCATGCAATACTTTTCATGCATAGTATTAGCTCCTCAATCATAATGGTATAATCACTCATACTTTCTCAAAGAGCTATTGTCACGACTCAAACCTAGGGCCTAGACGTGACATAGTGAATGGGGAACTCGGAGGGACCCTAAACAAACCTATTAGCATATCATATAAACATCCTTGATTGCAAAAAAAATAAAAATAAAAACAAGAGCAATTAATTTAAAAGGGAAGCGGGACTGAGGGAACTCTTTTATGAAATCATAGTCATAATAGGAGTCAATATCATTAATACAAAACTAAATAATTATCCAATGACACCCCTACTATGAATGAGGCGGGGGCCAAGTGAAACGACCCCAAAAAAAGTCTGAAACCGTGCCTTGAAAGTGCCCAAAATCTTGTTTTCCATATATCTAAAAATTCATTTGTTATTTCAAAAATCCAAGTTCATATTCTTGTTTAGGGGGTCAAATTGAGTGGTAAATGGGTCTAACCCGAATTTTAGAGCAACCATATCAAAATTCGACAATCGCAAAATCTGGTATTTAGGAGGGTCCACTTTGAAGGGGTATATCTCTAAGTACACAAAGAACTAGGTTGCTCATGAGATATGAACTGAAGTCCCTTTGAATTAGCTTTCTAATGCACTTTGTTTCACCTCATTCTGAGTTCAAATGAAGGATTTATGCCCATTTTCATAAATCTCATTTGCATAGAAAATGCTGATTCCAGTGGACCCCTGTGTTTTTGGTGTCAATTTTCATTGTTTTCGGTCCAAGACATGTAATTCTTGGGCCTAAGGGTTCCCAAACTTGAAAATACATATACTTAACCTTATTTCACCCTCATATCATCCTAAATATTCCTCAAAACTCACTCAAACATTTAGACACAAATTTCACCCTCAATTCAAGTCTCAAACTCAAGACCAATCTTAAAGAATTCTTCAAGGATCTCACTCAAGCTTCAAATCTCCATTGTCAACCTTCACCAAGAACTTCTCCAAAGCTCAGGTATATGGTGTTGAACCATTGGGTCCTTCCAACCCCATGGTGCCTAAACATTCTTTTAGATATTATTGTATGATATAAAGTTGATTTTACATATGGGTCTTCAATATTGAGAAATTCACTGCATGGTGATTTTTAATACATGATAGTATGGTTGTTTTAGCATGTTTTAAGCTTCAAATGTTAGATCTAATATTGGATTTGATGAGGGGTTTTGATATGGATGTCTTGGGAATGTTCCAAGGTGTTGATTAAAGGTTTTACCACTGCTTTTCCTACATGATTTTATCTCTAAATTACATGCTCTTTTACCCCCATTACACACCTCCAAGGTATTTAAGAAAATGTCCAGTTATGGTTTCTTGAGAAATTGAACGTCCAAAGCATGAGATATGATATGAATGATGTTATGATGATTAAATGATTATGAAATGAGCTTATGAACATGATTATTTCTATATGAGGTATTACATTAGAGTTTATGGCGAATCCTATACAAAGTTTTGCATATACCATGCCTAACTCAGGGGAAAAGAGCTGGGTAACCAGATGGGGGTTTATACTCATCCACTAGGGTGATGGGTGCGATCATCACCAATTGGATGGGGGTTTATACTCATTCACTAGGGTGATGGGTGTGATCATCACCAATCGGATGAGGGTTTATACTCATTCACTAGGGTGATGGGTGCAATCATCACCAATCAGATGGGGGTTTATACTCATTCACTTGGGTGATGGGTGCGATCATCACCAACCTAAATGAGGGGTTTATTTCTCATTTACTAAGGTGATGGGTGCGATCATTACCAACCGATCGAGGGACTTGTACCTTGGAGAGCTAGCTTGGTCTCATCTTCACATATGATATTTTATATGAGCATGATTTACTTAAGCATATTTTATTTATGCATTGATCATACATGTCATATTACTATATTACGCCTATTGCCTATCGTTATGCATTTTGGATTATGATGCCTATCTATTATTGCATTGCATCCCACATACTTAGTACATTCAAACATACTAATCTATTTTTTATTATTATGTATGTTGATTATGAAGCTTGTCTCTTATTGCATTGCATCCCACATACTTAGTACATTTAAACATACTAACGCATACTTCATGCCTACATGATGTTACCATGTCGGAATTAGAGCTCCTATTGATTCTTCTTGTGGCTAGATGGATTGTTCAAGTTAGCCTTTGGTGAGTCCTCCATTATGAGGACAAGGACTATTCTCTTACATTATGTATTAAGATGCTCTTTACTTTAGCATGTACTTATGACTATGAGGGTGAACCCGATTGTATGTCTTGGCCCCCGCCATTATCTATGTAGTAGAGGTATTGTTGGACAAAACAATGTATTTATGCTGTGAGTTGATTCTATTATCTCTCGACTCTATGTTATGAAAAGTTCTCCCTTAGTCCTCCTTTTCCTTATTTCTTATCTTTATATGTTATTTAACTATTTCTGCGATCAAGGATGTGTAATGATATACTATGATGCTTGGTTGGGGTTCATTCGCATTCCTCATTCGTCGGTCACGTCTAGGACCTTAGCTTGGGTCATGAAAATGATGGTATTAGAGCACTAGGTTGATAGATCCTCGGAGTCTAACATATCGAATCGATTAGAGTCTTATTCATGGTTGTGTTGTGCACCACAACTATGAGTTGGAGGCTATGAGATGTTTTAGAAATATTTTTCTTTTTCATGGTCTATGTCATGCTTTAGAAGTGAGATAGGGCTATCCCCTCTAGCGAATGTTCTTTGCTCTTTTTGTTGGGCATGCCGCTTCAAGGAGGAAGGCGAAGGAAGGTAAGTAGAAGATTTTGACTTTGATGGGTCTGAGTTTCACTATTTCTTCTCTATTCTTTTTGTTGATGTTGGGGCTCCTTGTGTGCCCAAGGGGTTGTGTGGATCTTTGGTGTCTATTCTCTTTGTTGGGTATAGTGTTGTTAGAAAGTTTGTAGGTGTTGATCTGGGCTTGTATTACATTAGGTCTTGCTTTGTGGGTCATTGGATTTGATCTGGTGGATTTTGATGTTGTACTTAGGATGAAATAGTTGTATACATGTTGTGTCTCCATAGATGGTGGGACCTATAGAGTTAGAATCTGACTCCCTAATGAACCGTCTTTGAGCGGGAGGTTGTCAAGTGGTAACAAAGGAGGTAGGTCCATTCTTGACTTGAGGTGCAATTGGTCCTTAAGGGGTTGCATTCTTCATCTTGTGAGAATTGGAGGTGTTGAACCAAAGTTGTTTGTGGATAGAATTGTCGTTGGTGATAGATGAGGTCTTGAATGTCCATTTACGATGTTTAAAGTTGGGGTAGTGTCTTTTAGTTTACTAGTACACCAGTTATGCCTATAAGTCTCATGAGTAAGATCTCTATCCTAACCCTAATAGGTTTATGGTGGTTTTGGTGATGATAATATGGTTCATTCCCTAATGAGGTAGTGCATGTGAATCATTTGAGGGTAGTATTACAAGTTTAAGGAAGAAGGATGGGTGCTTATAGAAGAAATGGGAATTTTGGTGGTAAGAGGTTATCTTCCTAGGTTACATAGTTCCCGATGATGGTATTAAGATGGACTTTAGTAAGATAAAGGTCATTAGGTGTTAGCCTAGACCTTGACTTCCTTGGGTATTAGGTGCCTCTTAGGTTTAGTGGGCTATTACCAGAGATTGTGAGTAGATTCTCTTCTATTGTTGTTCCTATGACTTAGTTGGCCCTAGGTAAGGCCATGTTGTGACCGACATTTTTAGTAGGGTGATTTGATAGGTCCAGGAGTTGCTATTTCTTATGTTATCCCTTGGTGCTAGTAGGATTCATGCGTATGTGGGTTTCATTCATAGGTTGCTTTCACCCATGAAGCCCAATCTTCCTTTTTACGAAAATTGCATGATTTCAAGATGTATTTCTTGTGGGTATCTATTATTATAAAATATGAGCATGAAACATGTTGGAGTTTTGTCTAATATTGTTAATTATGCATATATCTATTTTGAGCTTATATTATGAAGTGATCTTTGTCTATTGAGACTATACATGATTCAAGCTATGAAATCTATGAACTATTGTGAAGTTTTGATATGATTTACAATTCACCCATGATGGGGTTTCATCATGATGTTGGAGGGCTGATTTATATGATTTTAAGATACATTGATTTTACTATTTAATGATCTATACTCTTGCTTTTTGTATGATTTGAACATGTCCTCATATGTACCCCACAAGTGTTTTATGAAATGCCAAGTTAAGAATTCTCAAGATATGTACATGTTTTACAAGTCAAGTGAATTCACAATGAAATATAGGCTATCAAGCATGTTATGAATTCATGAAATTATCTATGATTATGTAAGTATGAAGTTAAGCCCTTTTCAAAAATTTATTTTCAAAAAAACCTACATGGATTTTACTCATTTTAATTTGGGATTTGAATATTATGATTCCTAAAATCTATTGATGCATGGGTAGTGTTTATTTGATGATTTTAATATAATTTAACCCATTATATGAGGATTTACTTTGGGTTTACGAAGTTATAAGAACGCATGTTCCCCTTTTTAAAATTATTTATGCATGAGAGATTACACTATGGATTTAAATATAGAATTAATTATGTTTCCACTTCAACTTCATATTATGAATGTTGATTTTAAATGGCATCTTAATTACCCATGTCATTTGCCTTATTGTTCATAGCCTATGCATTCATGTACAGGAATTATTTTGAAAAATTATGTTATTGGTAAGCCCAATTTCATTTTATGGTAAGATTTTGATAAAAAGTTGGTTATGACAATATTGTGATCACATATATGTCTTTGATTTTATCTCTTTAAGCATTCTGGGTGGTTGCACCATTTTATTTATGAATGGGCTATTTCTATGCATGAGTATTATGATTATGAAATTATAATTTTGGCATTTGAGCCTAAGTAGGAATTATTATGAATGGTGTTTGGCTTATGAGCCCAATTGTGCATTGAAATGATTTGGAAAAATGACTATTGTCTCTTTTAAAGTATGTACATACATATTATAAGTATTTTTGTGGGATGAAGATTTAGCTTGTTGTGTTGAGGGTCTTGGCGTAGTTTGGGCTACTTGCATAGCACGTTTCTAATAAGTGTAGAACCTATAAGTTTGTAATATGATGGGTAAGGATGGTTGATCTATGTGGTCAATTACAAAGGGTTAGTCGCTTCACTAAGATTGATCTTTGGTTGAGCTTTGTCCCCAAGTGAGCATTATTAGCATCAGTGGAGTTGGTTGGTTGATTTATACATTGGCTATGATTATGGGTCTTTAGAATAGGGTCTTAAAACCCTACCTAGGTATGTTTGTGGTAGTTTATAGTGATGATGTATTGATTTATTTAGTGCTTGTGAATCATTTTGGGGATTTGTTGCTAAATATGATAGTTGTGAGTTGAGGATAACAAGAAGGTTGTCAGAACTCCTTAGATATTATGGTATGAGTGTGCATTGGTTTTTTCGGTAAGGCTAGTGTTATGGGTGGTGTTCTAGGTAGCCTAGTGTGTATGGATAATGGTGGTAAGGAGATGCCTAGTAGAGTCCATCGGACGGCTAGATAGGGAGTTAGGTTGAAGAAAGTTGAGAATGGTAGTATAGTGTTCTTGATGGTTCCAAATCTTCTTGGGCTAAGAGGACTAGATTAGGCAAGGACTTGATTTTCGCCTTATTAGAGTTGAAAGTTTTGGGTGGAAAAGAATGGTAGAGTGGAGGTTGACTCCCAAGGGGGAGATGGTGGCTATGGTACCAAATGGGTTAGGTGTATTTAAGATTGACAATTGAGTTGAGGATTGTGAGTCCTTATAGAGTGTAGAGGGAGGTTGGTAAGGTTGCATAAGTTTGGGAATTGCCTATGGATGTAGATATGGTTCGTCCAGTTCTTCATGCTTCTAGATTGAGGGGATGTGTTGGTGACCCTAGTGCTATAGAACTCTTTAAAGTTGTGGATGAGGTGGAGGATAAGTTGGCCTAGTGAAGATCCCGGTGGGGGTGTTGGATGGATGAGTGGAGAAGTTGTTTGATAATGATGTAGTGTTCTTCAAGGCCCTTTTGGAAAGAGTTGTCTATTCATGTGTCTCTCGGGGAGCCGGAGCGGGCATGGAGGAGCAATATCCATATCTCTTTCATTCTATTCAAGCTTGTGATAACACGTCTAGTCCTTTTTATGATTTCAAGTCTTGCATTTCAGCCCCTATGTCATTCATATGCATTCATGTTTAAGTTGATAAGTTTATGATGATTTTACACTTATGTTGTGATTTTGAAAATGGTTTTTTAAATGTAATGTTGTATTCATATTGGGGATGATTTGTTCATGATTACTCTTGTCTTGTACATCTCTTCTACATTCTGGGATGAATGTTCTCAAAGGGGAGATATTGAAACGACCCCAAAAAGTGCCCGAAAATGTGCCTCGAAAGTGCCTGGAATCTTATTTTCCATATATCTAAAAATCCATTTGTTATTTCAAAAATACAACTTTATATTCTTGTTTAGGGGGTCAAATTGAGTGGGAAATGGGTCTTACCCCAATTTTAGAGCGAATGAATCACAATTTTAGTTTTTAAAGTGATGAATTGTAGTGTTGTTTCTGCATTACCCTCACGACACGTGCACCAGGCTTATGCTAGTACCAATTTTTATTTTTTGTCAACCAGCCGTATCAAAATTCAAAAATCACAAAATATGCTATTTAGGAGGGTCAACTTTGAAAGGGCATATCTCTTAGCAAACAAAGAACTAGGTGGCCCACGACCTATCAACTGAAATCACTTTGAATTAGAATTCCAGCGCACTTAGGTTCACCTCATTTCGAGTTCGGATGAAAGATTTATGCCCATTTTCATAAAACTTGTTTGTGTAGAAAATGCTGATTCCAATGAGGTTTTCGCGTTGCCTCCGCGATGCGCCCCTGTGTTTTTGGTGCTTGTGTTCATTTTTTTCGGTCCAAGACATGTAAGTCTTGGGCCTAAGGGTTCCCACACTTGAAAATACATATACTTAGCCTTATTTCACCCTCATATCATCCTAAATATTCCCCAAAATTCACTCAAACATTTAGACACAAATTTCACCCTAAATTCAAGTCCCAAACTCAAGACCAATCTTAAGCAAACTCAAGACCAATCTTAAGGAATTCTTCAAGGATCTCACTCAAGCTTCAAGTCTCGATTGTCATCCTTCACCAAGAACTTCTCCAAAGCTAAGGTATATGGTGTTGAACCATTGGGTCCTTCCACCCATGGTGCCTAAACCCTCTTTTAGATATTATTGCATGATTTAAAGTTGGTTTTACATGTGGGTCTTGAATATTGAGAAATTCACTGCATAGTGATTTTTAATACATGAAAGTATGGTTGTTTTAGCATGTTTTGAGCTTCAAATGTTGGATCTAATGTTGGATTTGATGAGGGGTTTTGATATGGATGTCTTGGGGGTGTTGCAAGGTATTGATTAAAGGTTTTACCACTGATTTTCAAGCTTATGAACCGGATGGGGGTTTATACTCATTCACTAGTATGATGAGTGCAATCATCACCAATCGGATGGGAGGTTTATACTCATTCCCTAGGATGATGGCTGCGATCATCACCAACCGGATGGGGGTTTATACTCATTCACTAGTATGATGAGTGCAATCATCACCAATCGGATGGGAGGTTTATACTCATTCCCTAGGATGATGGCTGCGATCATCACCAACCGGATGGGGGTTTGTACTCATTCACTAGGGTGATGGGTGTGATCATCACCAATCAAATGGGGGTTTATACTCATTCACTAAGGTGATGGGTGCGATCATCACTAACCTACAGAGGGGTTTGTACCTTAGAGAATTAGCTTGGTCTCATCTTCACATATGAATTTTATATGAGCATAATTTACTTAAGCATGTTTTACTTATGCATTGATCATACAGTCATATTGCTATATTATGCCTATTGCCTATCGTTATGCATTTTGGATTATGATGCCTACCTATTATTGCATTGCATCCTACATACTTAGTACATTCAAATGTACTAACGCATACTCTATGCCTACATGATGTGACCATGTGGGAATCAGAGCTCCTATAGATTCTTCTTATGGCTAGATGGATTGTTCAAGTTAACCTTTGGCGAGTCCTCTATTTCGGGGATAAGGACTATTCTCTTACATTATGTATTAAGATTCTTTTTACTTTAGTATGTACTTATGACTATGAGGGTGAACCCGGTTGTATGTCTTGGCCCCCACCATTATCTATGTAGCAGAGGTATTGTTAGACAAAATAATATATTTATGCTATGAGTTGATTCTATTATCTCTCGACTCTATGTTATGACAAGCTCTCCCGTAGTCCCTTTTCTCCTTATTTCCATTCTTTATATGTCATCTAATTGTTTTCGTGACCAAGGATGTATAATGATATGCTATGAGGCTTGTTTGGGGTTCCTTCGGGTTCCCCATTCGCCGGTCACGTCTAGGCCCTAGGCTTGGATCGTGACACCAAGACATCTCCTGGGCTCATCGTCATAGATAAATATCTAAAAACAAAAGGTAAAGTCTTAGTATAAGCTTGAAAGTAAATAGATATTGTCCCCGGATATGAGGACTCACCAAAGGCTAACTTCTGGCGAATTAACTAGCCACGCGGAGGAGGATGGTCAATAGGAGCTCCGGCCTCTACATGGTAATATCACATAGACATAGAGTATGTGTTTAGTACTTGAAATGTACTAAGTGTACAGGGTGTAATGCAACAAAAACATAAGCCATAATATTCAAAATGCATAAATATAGACAACGGATATAATCTCAATATGACATGTATGTTCAATGCTCGTAATAAAACATGCATGTAAAACATTTAACTTGCATAATATATTATACATTTGTGGGAGGAGACCTTAACCGACATAGACCAAGCGAGCTATAACTTGAAATCCGAGGCATGACACCCCCTCAGCAAGTGATCGAGGCATGACACCCCCTCGACGAAGTATGGTCTACTTGCCAAGGTAAACCATATATGACCCCACATGAGGGGAAAAATATGTACTAGATGATCCACTACTAAAGCCTATTTAGGAAAATAATATAATCATATGATGGTACATAGTTTAGAGACTAAAAGACTTTATATAAGGACCCATTGAGTCGAGCCCCCATCTCAAACCTCAATCGGTGCTAAACCTAATCCCATGGAAAATTTAAAATAATCATAACTTTAATCATTACATTAATAACTTTCAAGAGATATGATAGCTCATTAACATGCTTGACCTCTACTAGTGAGCTTAACTTGAATATGAGGGAAAAATAGAAATCATGCTTGACCCCTCAACTTGACTGAATGGCACACAAGAGGATAAAATCTTGAAATAGAGCTCAACTTGATACTTGTAAAATCATGAATACTTTTCATGAATTTAATACATGCTTGGGAGCCCATAATTATCTTAAAGTACTTGACTTGTAAAATCATGCAATAGCTTATCAATGACTTAAGAATTCTTGTCATGTAATTTTGTCAAACACATGGTGGGTACATAGACACTTGCTTAAAATCATACAATTTTGTAGAGTAATGAGACAAGAGAGTAAAATCAACCATTTTAGAATCATACAATTCAACCCACCAATCATAGTAGTAATTATAAAAACCCTTAGTTTGGGTTTTTATAATAGTTCATAGTTTCATAGCTCAAATCATGCAGTCTCAATAGATATAAATTAACTCATGGAATAAGCTTAAATGGATATTCATGCATAAGTAGTCAATACTTAATAAAAACCCAACATATTTCACATTTATAATGCATAACAATAGATACCCATGAAGAATCAAACCTTGAAATCATGAAATATTCATAAAAAGAGAGAGTTGGGATCCATGGGTGAAATAATCCATGTATGAAGACCTACATACCCAAACTTAGATTTTCTTGGAGTAAACTTGAAGGAGACTTGAAGCTTGGGTTGGGTCCTTGAAATCCAATGTTGTTCTTGAGATTCTTGAATTTGAGTGGAGATTTTGATAAAGTCTTGGAGAGGTTTAGAGAGGGTTTTGTGATTTCTAGAGTTGAAAAATGGCTAAATATGGAAGATTTCACGTTTAAATAGGCATTGGGTTATTACTTTAATGCCCTTAGAGGAAATATGAAAAACAAGGGAAAAATTACACTGGTCCACAAACGTGAAGGAAAATTTTGTGCTAGTTCGCGCCCAAGTCGCGTTGCGCCTGGTGCGCGGATGCACATTTGAAATTGATTAATTAGTGAAAATTATTTTCACTATGGGTCTTCTAAAATTCAGTTTTACCTATTTCCCACTCAACTTTTCTCCCTGATCAAGAGTATGAAGTTGGATTTCCAAAATCATGCAGGGTTTTTGAGATATTAGGAAAATAAGATTATGGGTCATTTCGAAGCACATGAGGGATGTTTCAATATCTCTCCCTTGGAAACATTCTTCCCTGAATGTCAAAGAAACATGTATAAGAGAAGTAATTATGAAGCGTTCAGCCTGACATGAATGCAACAAATGCACTTAAACATTATATTCAAAAAGTTTCATATATATGTATCAAAATCATCAAAACTTATCAACATGAGCATGTATGTATGCAAAAATGACATGAGGGCTGAAGCTTAAGGCTTGAAATCATGGAAATGACTTAATTTATTACCTTTAACTTGAGTAGAGTGGAAAAGGTATGGATATTGCTTTTTCATGTCCGTTTTGGCTTCCCATGTGACACTTTCAACTTGTTGATTCCTCGAGAAGACCTTGGCAGATGCTACCTCTTTGTTTCTCAAGTTTTTCACTTGTCTATCCAATATCTCCACCGGGACCTCCTCATAGGTCAAATTATCCTCCACAACACCCACAACCTCTAAGGCCACTATAGTACTTCGGTCACCCACACACTTCTTCAACATAGATACATAGAAGACTGCCATTCTGTTTGTATGTTATGTTTATTAGGCGGCAGGACCGCAGCGGTG
>DF359275.1:5534-20851 GCA_000787875.1 Solanum virginianum | reverse complement strand
GGATGAGCTATACTCGCATCTATAGGCACTCCAATCTAGAGGCAACCTTACCAATTCGAAAAAATGCCCTTCATATGAAGGCTTCAAATACCAATCATCTACACAAAACTCAAGATCTCTTCTCCTCACATTGGAGTAGGATTTTTGTCTACTTTAGGCCATTTTCAATATTTCCCTTATCAACCTCACCTTCTCCAAAGCCCCCATAACCAAATCTGAGCCTAACAAGACCATCTCCCCCTTAGGAGAAAACCTCCACCTTATCATCTTTTACCAATGCTTTCAATTCTCGCAAGACAGGATCAAGATCTTGTTTTGACTTGACCTCTTCAATCAAAGAAGATTTGGAACCACCAAAAGCCACTACACCACCATTTTCAACTTCATCCAACCTCACTCCCAACCTAGCCAACTGGTGTACTTCTCTAGCCACCTTTTTGTTACCATCATCAACATGAGCTAGACTATCCATGGACACTTAGAGCATGGCCACAACATTAGCTTTGCTAGGATGGTAGTGCACACTCATGTCATAATCCTTAAGGAGGTCTAACCACCTTCTTTCCCTCAAGTTAAGATCCTTTGGTGTGAACATATATTGGAGACTCTTGTGCTTGGTAAATACATCTACATGAACCCTATGCAAATAATGACACCATATTTTCACAGCAAACACCACAAATGCTAATTCAAGATCATGGGTGGGATAATTTCGCTCATGCACCTTTAGTCGCCGAGAGGCATATATTATAATCTTGCCATTTTGTATCAAAACACACCCCAAGCCAATCATTGAAGCATCACAATAAACAAAAAACCCTTCTAGCCCTTCGATAAAGCCAAAATAGGAGTGGAGATAAGCTTGTCCTTCAAAGTTTGAAAACTCTTTTCATATTCATCAGTCAAAACAAATTTTTCCTTAGGGGAAGCAATAGAAGAGAAACCATTTACGAATCTCTGATAGTACCCTGCTAAACCCAAGAAACTCCTAATATCCATCGGAGTCAAGGGCCTAGGATAATTCCTAATCACTTCCATCTTCTTAGGGTCCACTTTAATTCCATCACCCGACACCACATGCCCTAGGAATGCAACCTCTTTCAACCAAAATTCAAACACTTCATATTTAGCAAACTGCCTCTCATCCCTTAAAAGTTGCAACACCACCCTCAAATGATTTACATGTTCTTCTTCACTCCAGGAATGAATCAATATATCATCAATAAAGACCACCAAAAACATATCAAGGTAGGGTTTAAATAACCTATTCATAAGATCCATAAATATAGCTGGTGTATTACTCAAGCCAAAAGACATTACCACAAATTCAAAGTGCCCATACCTAGTGAGAAAAGCCATCTTGGGAATATCACACTCCCTCACTCTCACTTGGTGGTATTCGAACGAAAAGTCAATCTTAGAAAAATGACTAGCTCCTTGAAGTTTGTCAAATAGGTCATCTATCCTTGGTAGATAATACTTGTTCTTTATGGTGACTATATTAAGTTGCCGGTAGTCGATGCGCATTCTAAGGGAACCATTTTTATTTCTCCCAATAACACGGGTGAACCCTAAGATGACCTGCTAGGCCTTATGGAACTCTTCTCTAATAAATCCCTCAATTGATCCTTCAACTCCGCTAGGTCCATACGTAAGAGGGAATGAAAATGGGTTATGTATCGGGGAGTAGGTCTATACTAAAGTCTATTTTCCCTTTGGGAGGGACACCAAGAATATCATTGGGAAAGACATTAAGAAACTCATTAACCACCGGAACCAACTCAATAGGAAGGACTTTAGACTCAACATCCCTAACCCTTACAAAATGGTAAATGCAACCCTTAGAAATAAATTTTTGGGCTTTAAGACAAGAAATGAAACGACCCTTGACCACCATATTACAACTTTCCCACTCAAGAATGGGCTCATTAGGGAATTGAAATCTCACTTTACAGGTCCTACAATCAATGGAAGTATGATATGCATGTAACCAATCTAACCTAAGAATAATATCAAAATCCAATATGTCAAGTTCAACAAAATCACAAGGCAAGATTTTATGCAATACGGACACGGGACAATTTCTATAGACTCTTTTAGCAATAATGGACTCACCAATGAAGAAAGATACTCCATAAGGTTCATAAAACAATTAGGACACATATGATGCTTATTGGCAACAAAAGGAGTAATGAAAGAAAGAGTGTCACCCGGATCTATCAAAGCATACATATCATAATGAAAAACCTCTAACATACTGGTAACAACATAGACACCTCATCTACTTTGTGCCTTCCTTGGGGAGAATAGAATCTATTTTGCCTTGGAACATCTCCTTGTTGGCCTCCTTTTGCCCCTTGACGCATATTAGTACCTTGGCCATGAGGAGGACCATTTTTAGCTTTCCTTGGAGCATATGGACAATCAACAATTTTGTAGCCCATCTTGCCACACTAAAAGCATGCACCCGTGTTCCTCTAACAAGTACTGCTATGATTTCTCCCATATTTTAGGCACCTAGATAGGTCATTCCACCATTTCCACTGGGCTTAGTGAAACACCCCTCATGTGCTTCAGAATGACCCATAATCATAATTTTTATGTATCTCAAAATCTGTGTGTGATTTCAAAAATCTGACTTCATATTCTTGATCAGGGGGGAAAATTGAGTAGGATATGGGTATAACCCAAATTTTAGAAGACCCGTAGCAAAAAATAATTTTTGCTAATTTTTTGATTTCCAGTGTCTGTTTGCGCCCAGACCGTGATGCGCCTGGGGTGCGGACTTGTGTTGTTTGATCTCCACATTTGTTTGCATCGCCCTTGGGGTGTGGATCAATGTAATATTTTCCTTGGTTTTCTTACTTCATCCAAGTGCATTGGGGTAATAGCCCCATGCCCATTTAAATGTGAAATCTCCCATACTAGCCATTTTTTAACTCTATAACTCACCAAAGCCTCTCTAAAACCTTTGTAAGACTCTATCAAGTCTCTTATTCAAATCCAAGGATTTCAAGCTCAATTTTAGAACTTAATAAGCCATCCCAAGCTTCAAGTCTACTTCAAGTTCATTTTAAGCAAATACAAGGTTTAAGATATGTGGATCTTCATCCATGGGTCCTTTCACCCATAGAGCCCAACCTTCTCTTTTTATGAAAATTGCATGATTTCAAGTTACATTACCTATGTGTATCTCTTATTATGAATTTTCAACATAAATTATGTTGGGATTTTATCAATTATTGAATGATTATGTATGAATATCTATTTCAATCTTATTTCCGTGAATTAGTTTTGTCTATTGCTCACTAATAGATGTCAAACATGTTTATGAGGTACTCATATCAAGTTATCATGTCTCTTATGAGTTACTCATAATATTATTAAAGTATGGTTATTTCAAGTATTCTGTGGGATTTGACTTAGCACCGTTAAGGCTTAAGATGGAAGCTCGACTCAAGGGGTCCTTATATAAAGTCTTTAGTCTCTAAACTATGTGCCACCATAGGATTACATATTTATCCTTGCTATACTTGTGGATCCATCTTGTCCATTTTATCATGTTTGGTTTGCCTTGGCAAGTAGACCATACTTCTCCGGGGAGTGTCATGCCCGGTCACCTGAACCGAAAGAGTGTCATGCCTTGGAGTCCAAGTTGTAGCTGCTTGATCTATCTCAGTTGAGGTCTCTTCCCACATATGTATGATATATTATGCATGCTGAATGACTTACAAGCATGTTTTATTACAAGCATTGACCATGCATGTCATATTGAGATTATATATCCATTGATTATGATTATGCATTGTGAATATATTGGCTTATGTCTTTGTTGCATTGTACCCCACATACTTAGTATATTGAAATGTACTAATGCATACTCTATGCCTACATGATATTACCATGTAGGAACCGAAGCTCTTTTTGATCATTCCCCTCCACATGGCTAGCTTGGTACTTCGAATAAAGCTTTGGTGAGTCCTCAACTCTAAGGGCAATATCTAAGTTAGTCTTGCTATGTCGAGACTTCTTTATGTTGAACACTTGTTACCATGAGGGTGAGCCCAGGAATTATCTTAGCCCCTGCTCCATTCTAAGTTAGAGGTGTTGTCGGATACTATGCTTTGTATATGCTTTGAGCTTAACTCTTTTATACTTTTATGATTATCAAAGACTCTCTTAGTCCTGCCTTGCCTTTCATATAATTGACTTATTATTCCTTAATTTATCTTTCGCAACCAAGGATGTGTGCATGTTACAATCAAGAGGCTTGTTTGTGTTGTTTTCAGACTTTTCATTTGTCATGTCATATCTAGGCCCTAGGCTTGGGTCGTGACAAGCTTGGTATCAGATCACTAGGTTGTTAATGATCCTAAAAATCTAGTACACCACATTGATTTAAGTATTATTCATGGTTTTGAAGTGCGCCCTAACTATGAATAGGAGGCTATGAGGCGTTTTAGGAAATGTTCCACTTCTTCATGATTTATGTCGTTCTTTAGATGTAAAGATAAGGCTTTTCTCCTAACGGATGCTCTTTACACTTTTAGATCATGTCGCTACCAAGAGGAAGACTAAGGAGAGCCTGCACACCCGAGGAGCAACTGGACCCTCCCGCTCCTCAAGCTCCTCAAGATGGAGGGGCAGCCCATGATGAGTTCCGGGATGCCATCAAAATGTTAGCCCGTGCTATGACAAATTAAATGAACCAAGGGGCCCAAGCCCCTCATGCTCCCACTTTAGCTTTAAAGGTGAGGGATTTTACAAGAATGAACCCTCTGGAGTTTCATGGGTCCAAGGCGGAGGAAGATCCCCAAGAGTTCATCGATGAGGTGTATAAGGTGCTATCTATCATGGGGGTCAATTTTGAGGAGAAAGCTAAATGAGTGGCGTACTAACTCAAAGGTGTGTCCTAAATTTGGTTTACTCAATGGAGATTAGAGAGGAGAGATGATGATGCTATTCTTTGGGAGGAGTTTAAAGAAACCTTCCTCAACTGGTTCTTCCCAGTCATGTTAAGAGAGGCTAAGATGACGGAGTTTGTGAACCTCTAGCAAGGTCTATGAGTGTGAGGTAGTATGCCCTCAAATTCAACAAGCTTTCCAAGTATGTTCCACATTTGGTTGCCAACCCTAAAGCTAAAATGAATAAATTTGTGTCGGGAGTGTCCGACTTGGTTAATGAAGAGTGTTATTCCGCCATGCTAGTGAGTGATATGGATTTGTCTCAGTTCATGATGTATGCCAAACAACTTGAGGGGGAAAAGCTTAGGAAGAGGAGAAGTGGAGAGTCTAAAAGGGTTTGATTTGAAGGTGGTTTCCAAGGTTCTAAGGGTGGCTGGTTTCCATAAGGTCACAAGTTCCAAGGCCAAGGGTCATCCAATGCTCCTAACAAGAGATTTTCTAATGAAGAGGTGTCTAACCTAAGATTCTAAGGTGGTAATGGTGGGATAACCCATCCTATATGCCAAAAGTGTGGGAGCAACCATGGTGGTCCTGATTTGAAAAATTCTAATGCTTTCTTTGGTTGTGGTGAGATGGGTCACAAGGTTATTGATTGTCCTCACGCTCAAAACAAGGGTAGAGATGGTCGTCCTCAAGGCCAAGGTGCTAATGCAAGTCAAAGGGCAAAGGGAGGCCAACAAGGGGTGCTCTAAGACAAAATAGGTTCTATGCTCTCCAAGGAAGGCAAGGAATGAATGAGGTGCCCTATCACGACCCAAGCCTAGGGCCTAGATGTGGCCGGCGAATGGGGACCCGAAAGAACCCCAAACAAACCTCATAGCATATCATTACACATCCTTGGTCGCGGAAGCCATTAAAATAACAATAAAAGCTAAGTATAAATAAGGGGAAATTGGGACTAAGGGAACCTCTTTCATATCATAAGCAACAAAAGTCAATAGAGTCAACTCTCATAACATAGATACACTATATGTCCAACAATACCTCTACTACATAAAGATAATAGTGGGGGCCAAGACAAAGCAACCAGGCTCACCCTCATAGTCAAAACATAATCAAAAGAGAGAAAGTTGTAATACATAGTAAGAGATCATAAGTAACATCCCCGGGGAAGACACACCAATAACCTTGAGTGAAGTCGTACTAGGCACGAGGAGGAGGATGCTAAAGTGGGGCTCCGGTTCCTATATGGTGACATCATGTAGGCATAGAGTATGTGTTAGTACGTTTAAATGTACTAAGTATGTGGGATGCAATGCTAGCAAGGGATAAGAAACACAATCAAAATGCAAAATCACAAGCAAAGGATAGGTATAATGTCAATATGACATATATATTCAATGCTTAAGGTAAAAAAACATGCTTGTAAATCATGAACAAGGAATGTGAACTCAATACAGAAAACATACTCAAACCCCTTGGTACCAACAATCATGAAATGGGCCAAATGACACCCACTCACCTTACGATATAACCTTTTTAGAAAGTGTTATCAATACCCCTATCATACGATATAGTCTTTTTGGTAGGTAGTATAAGACATCCCCTACTTTACAATATCATCTTTTAGGTAGGAAACGTGATTCATTCTATCTTACATCATATCCTTTTCAATAGAATGTCCACACCTTACGATATGATCTTTTTGGTGGGAACCTTTAGTCTTTCTACCTTACGACATGGCCCTTTTGGTGGGATGTCCATACTTTACGATATAATCTTTTTGGTAGGCACAATTAGCTATTCTACCTTATGACTGGCCTTTTCAGTAGGGTGTCCATACCTTATGATATGATCTTTTCAGTAGGAATCATTAGTCACTCTACCTTATGGCATGACCTTTTTGATTGGAATCATTAACCACTCAACCTTATGATATGGTCTCTTTGGAAGAAATCATTTAAACTAGGTCATCCAACCATTGCATTTCAATCATCTAGAAATAACTCCTCATTTTCCCAAGAACACAACAAACACAAGAACCCAACAATCTACATGCAACCCCATAGGTACCTTCCCCTGAAACAACTCATATAGTCATCCCTATCATCATCATTAAGTCATCATAGCACCATTCAACTCATAAGACATGCATTGGACCTTCAATTTCTCAAGAAACCTTAGTCAAATATTTTATCAAACACTTGGCGAGTGTGTAATGGAAGTATAATATTATGAACTATAGAGATGAAATCATGTAAGACAATCCATGGTAAAACCATCAATGAACACCTTGCAATACTGTCAAGCAATATATATCAAAACCCCTCATCAAATCTTACAATAAATCCAAGATTTATGGCTCAAAACATAGCAAAATAGTCACAACTTTACATAACTTTGACATAGTGTGCAGTGAATTTCATAATATCCAAGACCCATTTGTAAATCAACTTTAAATCATGAAATTTGAGTAAAAGGAGGCTTGGGTATCATGGGTGAAAGGAACCTATGAAAGAAACCCATATACCTTAGCTTTTGGAGAAACCCTGAAGAAGTTTGGAGATGGAGATTTGAAGCTTGGTTGAATTACTTAAGATTCGGAGAGGGTTTTGACACTTGAATTTTGAGAGAAATGTTAGTCTAAGTGTTTGAGAGAGTATTTGGGAATGTCTAGAATGATATGAGGGTGAAAAATGACTAAGAATAGGTATTTTCACGTGTGGGAACATTTAGGCCCAAGACTTAAAAGTCTTGGTATAAAGTCAGATTTCTGAAATAATGCACGAATTTTGAGTTATATGGAAATTAAAATTTTAGGCATTTTGAGGCACATTTTTGGGAACTTTTTGGGGTCTTTTCAATATCTCCCCCTTCGGAACATTCGTCCTCGAATGTAAAAGAGTCGTACAGGACAAGAGTGATCATAAATAAATCAGCCCAACAAGAATGCAATATTATATTTAAACACTATTTTCAAAATCTTAACATAAGTGAAAAATCATCATAAACTTACAAACTTAAACATGAATGCACATGAATGACATAGGGGCTGAAACATAAGGCTTGGAATCATGAAAGGACTAGACATATCATCATAAGCTTGAATAGGAATGAAAGAGGTACGAATGTCATTTCGCTATGCCCCCTCTGGCTCCCCGAGAGACACCTTCCACTTGATAATTCTTTCAATGAACTCCACCACACTCAATCCTTGAAAGCCACCATAACACTTGGATCACCATGCACCACCTTGCCATAGTCACATGGAAATTGAATCCATATCCATATCCATAGTTCATTCCCAATCCTTAAGCAACCTTACCAACCTCGCTCTACATTTTACAAGGACTCATAATCCCAAGCTCAATTGTCAACCTTAAACCCATCTAATCCACTTTGGTACCACAAACCACCATCTTCCCCTTGGGAGACAACCTCCACTCCACTATCTCTTCACCCAACACATCCAACCCTAATAAGACGAAATAATAGCCTTGCTTAACATAGACCACTCCAACCAAAGAAGATTTGGAACCATCAAGAATACTACACCACCATGCTTAACTTCCTCTAACCTAATCCTTCAATCTAGCCAAACACTGGATCCCTTAAGTCACCTCTTTGCCACCATCTTCAACATATGCTAGGCTACTTAGAGCATCAACCACAACACTATTACCGAGAAAAATAATGGACACTCATATCATAATCCTTAAAGAATTCTAAGCATCTTATTGTTATCATCCATTCTCACATATTATAATTAGCAACAATCCCCTTATCATCTAAGACTTGCAACACTAGCCCCAAATGATTCACAAGACCTAAATAAATCAATGCACCACCACTAGAGACCACCACAACACATGTCAAGGTAGGGTTTTAAAACCCTATTCATGAAACCCATAAACTTAACCGGTGTATAAGTCATCCAAACAACTCCAACAATACTCAAATGCTCACACCTAGTCCGAAAAAGAATAAAAAAACACTTAGGAATATCACCTATCCTTATCCTCACTTAGAGACAAAACTCGAAACAAAGATCAAGCTTAGGGAAGTGACTAACCCATTGTAGTTGACCAAATAAATTGACCATCCTCAACTATCCTATCACAACCTTACGAGTCCTACACTCATTGGGAGCATGATATGCATATAGCCACACCATCTGAAGACCTCCAATGTATCAAACCAAATTCAACCAAGATCACAAGACAAGACTTTATGCAAGAAGAACATGGACCAAACCTTACAAACCCTTCTAGCATCAATAGTCTTACATAACTAAATCTTACTAGCACAAGGAATAATGGACAGGAATAACGACTTTCGGGATGTCTAAGCATACTCAAAAAAATCAAGGAATATCTCTAACTTACCGGTAGCATCATCGGGCATCATATCCTCTCCTTTCCTTCTTTGGAGAGCATAGAACTGATTATATTTTGGAGCATCATGGGACTCTAGATCTTGGGAGCCACCATACAATCGGGCCCTCTTGGCGTCATTACTCCTCTTTTTCCTCAACTTTTCCCTCTCCATTTGCTCGGCATAAGTTATCAAGTGGGATGAATCCATATCTATAATTAACATAGTGGACCGACATTCTTCACTCACCAAGTCGGATACTCCCATTACGAACTTATTCGTTCTAGCCCTTGGGTCAGCAACCAAGTGAGGAGCATACTTAGAGAGTTTATTAAACTTGAGAGCATACTCCTTCACACTCATTGATCCTTGTCATAAATTTATGAATTGCATAAATTTGACTTCCCTAAGCTTAAGAGGGAAGAATCGACTAAGGAAATCCATCTTGAACTCCTTCTAAAGTACCACATTCTAGATTCCCTTCTCATCCTTCCATTCATTATACCATATTTATGCTACCCCTTTGAGTTGGTAGGCTGCCAACTCCATTTTATCTTTCGATCTAATACCCATGATGGCCAATACCTTATAGATCTCATTAATAAACTCTTGTGGGTCCTCATCCACCTTTGACCCACAGAACTTCGATGGGTTCATCCTCATAAAGTCTCTCACCTGAGAGGTCGGTATAACACATGAGGGGCTTGGGCCCTTTGATTGACTTGGTTAGCCACAACTTGTGCAAGCAAAGTGAGAGCATCCTAAAGCTCCACATTGGCCAATTGCTCCTCGGGAGCACAGGCCCTTCTTCTTGTTGTGTTTGGCAGTGTGTTAGGCATGATCTAGCATAACAAAGAATAATTATTTGGGAGGGGGGGTAACCTTACTTCAACTCTTAGCATGATGTTGGCCATGAAGAAGGTAAACATTTCCTAAGACATATCATAGCCTCCTACGTATAGTCATGACACACTTCATAACCATGAATAGGATTCTAATCGACGCGGTGTGTTGGACTTCGAGGATCTATCAACCTAGTGCTCTGATACCAAGTTTTTCATGACCCAAGCCTAGGGCATGGGCGTGATCAACGAATGGGGACCTGAAGGAATGCCAAACAAGTCTCATAGCATATCATTACACATCTTTAGTCGCGAAAGCCATTAAAATGACAAGGGGAAATTGGGACCAAGGAAACCTCTGTCATATCATAAGCAACAAGAGTAAATAGAGTCAAGGCTTATAACATAGATACACTATATGCCCAACAACACCTCTACTACACAAAGATAAGAGCGGGGGCAAAGACAAAGCAACCAAGCTCACCCTAATAGTCAAAACATAATCAAAAGAGAGAAAATCATCATACATAGCAAGAGATAATAAGTAACATCCCTAGAATGGAGGACTCACCAATAAGCTTGAGCAAAGTTGTACTAGCCTCGTGGAGGAGGATGCTTAAGTGGTGCTCCGGTTCAGACATGGTAACATCATGTAGGCATAGAGTATGCATGAGTACATTTGAATGTACTAACAATGTGGGATGCAATGCTAGCAAGAGATAGGCAACATAATCGAAATGCATAATCATAAGCAAAGGATAGTTATAACATCAATATGACATGCATGTTCAATGCTTAGGGTAAAAAAACATGCTTGTAAATAATGAACAAGGAATGTGAACTCAATATAGGAAACATACTCAAACCCCTTTCTACCAACCTTCATGAAATAGGCCAAATGACCCCCACTCATCTTATGGTATAACCTTTTTGGAGAGTGTTTTCAATACCCCTGTCATACGATATAGTCTTTTTGGTAGGTAGTATAAGACGTCCCCTACTTTACGATATCATCTTTTAGGTAGGAAACGTGATTCATTCTATCTTACATAGTTTTGATAAGTAGTATAAGACGTCCCCTACTTTACGATATCATCTTTTGGGTAGGAAATATGATTCGTTCTATCTTATAGCATGACTTTTTAATTGAATGTCCATACCTTACGATGTGATCTTTTTAGTGGAAACCTTTAGTTTTTCTACCTTACGACATGGCCTTTTTGGTGGGTTGTCCATACCTTACGATATAATCTTTTTGGTAGGCACAATTAACTATTCTACCTCACGACATAGCCTTTTTGGTAGGGTATCGATACCTTATGATATGATCTTTTCGGTAGGAATCATTAGTCACTCTACCTTACGGCATGGCCTTTTCGGTAGGAATCATTAACCACTCAACCTTACGATATGGCATTTTTGGTAAGAATTATTAAAACTAGCTCACCCAACCATTACATTTCAATCATCAAGAAAGAACTCCTAATTTTCCCAAGAACACAACTAACATAAGAGTCCAACAATCTACATGCAACCCCATAGGTACCTTCCCATGAAATAACTCATATAGACATCCCTATCATCATCATCATGAAGTCATCATATAATCATTATAACGCCATTCAACTCATAAGATATGCATTGGACCTTTAATTTCTCAAGAAACTCTAGCTAGACATTTTATCAAATACTTGATGGGTTTGTAATTATAGTATAAAATCATGAATTATAGAGATGAAATCATGCAAAAAATCTATTGTAAAACCATCAATGAACACCTTGAAACACCCTCAAGCAATATACATCAAAACCTCTCATCAATCTTACAATAGATCCAAGGTTTATTGCTCAAAACATAGCAAACTAGTCACAACTTTACATAGCTTTAACATAGTATGTAGTGAATTTCATAATATGCAAGACCCATTTGTAAATTTAAAGTTAAATCATGCAATTTGAGTAAAAGAAGGCTTTGGTATCATAAGTGAAAGGAACCCATGAAAGAAACCCATATGCCTTATCTTTTGGAGAAACCTTGAAGAAGTTTGGAGATAGAGACATGAAGCTTGGTTGAATTCCTTAAGATTCGTAGAGGGTTTTGGCACTTGAATTTTGAGAGAAATGTTAGTCTAAGTGTTTGAGAGAGTATTTGGGAATGTCTAGAATGATATTAGGGTGAAAAATGGCTAAGTATAGGTATTTTCACATGTAGGAACATTTAGGCCAAAGTCTTAAAAGTCTTGGACCAATGTAATAAAAATTCACAGAAAAAGAACACTGGCGTGTCGCGCACAACATTCTGAAAATCACATTTTAGGATTTTCAAATTTTGATACGATTGCTCTAAAATTTGGGTTAGACCCTTTTCCCCCTAAATTTGACCCCCAAAACAAAAATATGAAGTCAGATTTCTGAAATAACATATAGATTTTGAGATACATGGAAATTAAAATTCCAGGCATTCTGAGGCACATTTTTAGGTACTTTTTAGGGTCGTTTCGTGCCCGATGTTGTTACTAGTATGTTAAAGTTTTTTTGATTATGATGTGTATGAATTGATAGATGCGGGTGCCACTCTTTCTTTGATTACTCCCTTTGTTGCCAATAAGCTTCATATGTGTCCCAAATTGTTGTGTGAACCTTATGAAGTGTCTAATGAAAATACTCTTAGGGTTCTATTTTAGGACTTTAATTTGGTCTAGCATGTCCAAGGATTGGGTTAAAAAGGGATAGGAATAAACAAAAATACTCTTCTTAAAAACTGTCGATAGGTTCTACGAGTTGTAGACCTTTCTATGAGTCATAGATGACCTCTTGTAGGTTAGGGGTCCAATGGTTTAAGTTACTGGAATTTGTCCTAGAACACACGAAACCTCTTCTACGGGCCGTCTGATAGCTTTTAACTCAAGATACTGAAAAGTTAATTTTTGGATCACTAACCCATGAAACTAATTCTATAGGCTGTGGAAAATTTTATGGGCCATATCTTTTCTCATACATGGGCCATAGAGTTAGAAAATTTCACCAAGTCATCTGGGGATTTACATGGCCTTTTTCTACAGGCCATAAGTGGCCATTGTAGTTTCTCTTATAGCAGTTTTTTTCAATTATTTTATCAGTTTTCTCAGTGTAACTTCTCAGAATGTGTGAAAAGAATTAGAGGGTGTAACATTATCTCCCCTTTGTGATCATTCATCCTCAAATGAAGAGAAATCTAGGAAACCTAATCAATGCACGAATCTCTCTATGGACTCTAACAATCAAACAACTCTTATCTCACTTATGCAATCAACCAGTCAAGGAACTCAACAAGTAAAACAAATAAATAGTAAACACATCAAATCAATCCTCACTTAGATGCTAGAGCTCTATCGTTTATCAAACTCAGAATGGAATGAGAACTCAAGGAATAGGAATTCAAGAACTTAGAAGGAAATCATTACCATTAACTCTCTCATCATCAACAAGCAGGAATAAATAAGGGTACATAGCCTTCATGTCCTCCTCCGCCTCCCAAGTAGCTTCTTCTACAAATAGTTTCTTCACAACACTTTGATAGGTGCAATATCTTTGGACCTTAACTTGCCAAACTAATGATCAAAGATATGGACAGGAATCTCCTCATAGCTCTTGTCTTTTACTCTAATACTCTCAATAGCACAACCAACTGTGGGTCTCCCAAACACTTTTTAAGTATAGAAATATGGAAGACTGGGTGGATAGCTGCTAACTTTGGTGGTAGCTCTAACTCATAAGCTATATTGCCCTCTCTATTTATGATTTGATAAGGGACAATATACCTTGGACTCAACTTTCCCTTATTTCTAAATTGCATTATACCTTTCATAGGTGACACCTTCAAATACACCCAATTATCAACATCAAACTCTAAGTCTCTCCTTCTAACATCGGTGTAGGATTTCTGTTGACTCTGTGCAGGCTTCAACCTTTCTTGAATTATATTTACCTTCTCCATGGCTTGGTAAACCAAATCTAATCCAATTAGTTCTAGTTCACCTATCTCAAACCATCTAATTAATAATCTACATCTCCTCTCATAGAGTGCCTCATATGGGGCCATTTGAATACTCAAATGGAAGTTGTAGTTATAGACAAACTCAATTTGGGCCAAATAGTCATCCTAATTGCCTTTGAAGTCAATGATGCAGGCTTTCAACATATCCTCCAAGATCTGAATTGTGCGTTCTGCCTAGGCATCGATCTGTGGGTGGAAACTAGTGCTAAGGTTCACTTTTGAAACTAAGACTTCTGGAAAAACCTCCAAAACTTAATAGTGAATTGGGCTCCTCTTTATGAGATAATAGCTAAGGAGACTCCATACAATATAACAATCTCCTTTTTTTATAGATGGGCATAATATTTTGCAGTGTCAGTCATCTTTGCTGCCAAGAAGTGAACAGACATGATCATTCTGTCAACTATCACCCAAATCGAATCGTACGGTCTCCAAGACCTCGGTAAGTCTATGATGAAGTCCATATTAATCATCTCCCATTTCCATTATGGAATCTCAAAATTCTAAGCTACTCCAAATGACCTTTGATGCTCAACTTTCACTTGTTAGCAATTTGGGCACTTGGAAACAAACTCATCAATATCTCTTCTCATCCCACTCCACCAATAAATATCTCTCAAGTCGTGGTACATCTTAGTCGATCTTGGATGGATGGAATATCTGGAATTATAGGCCTTTTCTATGATCCTCTCTCAAATACCATCATCGTCTGAAATACACAATCTATCTCTATACCCTAATACTCCATCTCCCCTATTTGGAGAAAGCCATCACTTTCTATTTAGGCACATCTTCTTTCAATTACAGCAAGACAAGGTCTTGATCTTACTTCTCCTCCACCTTTACTACTAGAGATAATGCAGACCCATTATTCATAAGTACTCCATGTTCACCTAATTCATCTAGTTGAAATACTAATCGTGCCAGTCTGTGAACCTCCTTAGGTAACTCTCTCTTCTCTTCCTCCACATAGGTGGTGCTTCTCATAGATTACCTACTAAGAACATCAACAACTACATTAGCTTTACCTAGATGGTAGAGGATGCTCATGTCATAGTCTTTGAGTAACTCAAATTATCTCCTCTACCTCAAATTAAGCTCTTTCAGAGTGAAGACATATTGCAGGCTCTTGTGGTCTGTGAATACATCAACATATGCTCC
>DF359276.1:51405-78132 GCA_000787875.1 Solanum virginianum | reverse complement strand
CCGTGGACGTAGCCGATGCATTGTCGGTGAACCACGTTAAATTCTGTGTTCGTTCTTGTTATTTTCTCTACGTTTATACGCATCTGTTCTAACACTTGCCCTACTATTTTGGAAAGACAAGTATTCACCTCAACTTTTTAATATTGTTCATTTGGTAGTTGCAATAAACCTAAAAGGGGAAAAATGATAGAGAAATTGCACTTGTTGACTGATTTTTCTTTTCATTGGACGTGTCTGTCAGTGTTTATCCTAGCATTGGTGGACAGAGTTACCTGATATTTGATGTTGGATAAGTTGGCAAGTATCCCGTGGAATTAGTTGAGGTAAACAAAAGTTAGTCCGAACACCATGGTTATTAAAATCTTTTACACAGAAGTTTTATATGAGTATTATACCCATTTAAAAATGATTGTTGAGGAAGGCAGCATAATACCATTGTCTTTTGTTTCACGTTCCGTTAAAAAATCAGCTCTCTAGGCGCTATAAGAACATGAGATTCTAGAAGAATAATCCTTTAACACAGAAGCTTTATATGACTATTATCTATTTAATCTCCATTATTGTAAAGGAAGGCAATATTATCTTTTGTTGCACGTTCCTTTTCTACCGCTTCAGAATTGTTTGACATTTTGAAACTTTGGGAAATGTGTAACTTATCAACATGAAGTATTTTATATATTTATTTGTCGTTTTTTTCATGTCATTTGTTGAGGTTACAATCTAATATCAGTATTTGACTATCCGTGACTTGTCATCTAAAAAGTGTTTGGATGATAGATTGTGTCTACACCCTATAAACTAAGTTGAAGGATGTAATTCATATATGAATCACTGAAATTCTTGGAAGCTGTTAACCTGCACCTTCTGAATATTCATGAGCAGCCCCCTTTCTTTAGGAATGAAACTTAAAATGCTTTATTTTGAAAGTACTAAAAATCATTATCTGAAATGTTGATAAAATGTATTTAAAGCGTATTTCTTATAATTATGGAATTAAAAAAAATGTGGGAATTCATGTTTGTTTAAATACTTGAGCAAACTTACTTTAAATAAGGGCTCTCAGTTTATATGTGGTATATATCTTTGAATTGACTCTTTGTTGCTTTAATGATATGCTTTGTTGTTTCCATTTGAAAAATCTGTTTAACATTTTCTGGGTGACTCTTTTTCTGTTGTGGAAAGCGTTAAGTAAGAGTCTGTGGTATGCTTGTTTGGTTATATATCTTTCCAGTGTTGTCATTTCGATGTTTGACGTTCTATATTTGTAGATGTGCCTTAAAGCCCTTTTTGCAAATCAATCTCTTGCACTTGATCTAGAGATGTTGAATAACAATCAACTCTGAGTTGAGTGCATCATGATAAGAACATGCAATTGCTCAGTTTGTTGGTTTATATGAGCTTTTTAGATTATCGTTTTTAGAAAAGATGAATGCTAAGGTTATTGCCAAATGAATTGGTCGAGCTTTTTTCAGCAAAGATGAATGTTAAGGTTATAGCCAAATGTCTAGGTCCATATGCCAAATGTTCTTCTTTCTGGTATTAAAGTTCCATGAAAAATAAGAATGTTTTAGCACAATTTTCACCATTCTAATGTTTATGCAGGATTTACCAAGTCCCAGTCAAGCATTGACACCGACGTACAAGGTCGGAACCTGCATATTTCCCTTGTTGGGATGCATTGCATTTTTGACCAATGCAAGGCCATGAGTCATACCGGAATCAATCAATCTCTTTCTTCACCTAATCTAATTTTTCAATTTGTACATATGAGTTCTGATCTACTTGCATCAGATGGCAGTTTGACAGTATGCAGTGTCCCCATGCCCCCTTCAGTCATTCAAAAGATGTCACAGCTTGGATTAACTGGTATTGATTCAAAACTGTTTCTGTAGTCCTAGTCTTTAACCTTGTACATATATCAAAACTGTTTCCTTTGTAAAAATGTATGAGAAATAGTGGCTTATATTTGTAACCAGTCCTATTTAAGTTGCAATCGTATCAATGTTATCAAAGGCAAAAGATGTAGAAAAGCACCAAAATCTGTCGAGGTTTTAAACTTAAAGCTCAATTCAGGGCTTCAGTGAAAAGGAGCTGAAGAACTAAAAAAGGACTGTCAGGCGCGATAAGCTCCTGCTATGTGCGGGATCCAGAAAAGAACTAGTATATAAAAAAGGAAAAACACAAAAACGTTATAGGTTGGAAATTTTTTAAAAAGGTAGTGAAGGATTGGTAGAAACAAGAATTCAACTCGTAGATCTTTGCTTCAGATGCAAATGTTAAGTTGCTAATTCAGTATAGTATCTTCATTTTCCTTAGTCTTAATTTCTAATTTCCTCGTAACTTATCCATTCAGTATGTATCTGTTCAAATACTAAATCATTTTGATGGTGTATTTATATTTAGTTCTACCTTACAAGGTAGAGTCATGAGATCCTTGAAATCAACAAAAGTTTTTCAAATATTGTTGGTTTGCTAGGGCGCACCTAAGCTTAGCCCGCTTTGTGTGACACTTGAGGTTAGGGGTATGAGAATGGAGAAATAAATCTTCCAGTATTGGTTGGATTAAGTTTGTAAAAGCATAGACAGATATTGTTATAAAAGTTGTGTCCAGAATCGTTGGTTGACTTTTGCAATGTCCAAATGGAAATGGTTTAGTGAACGTCATGTCTTGTGTGCTTGTGATTGTTCGTTATCCCATTCAGCTGATTAGCATTTGATTCAAAACCTTGAAACAGGACGCTGTGAATTAATAGAAAATGTTTAATACTCTGTCCATCCAAATTGAATGGGAGTATTAGGCTGTTAGAGGAAGGCCTTTGTGACAAAATAATTTGCAGAAAATACCAAAATAGTTTTTCCCCTGTGTGCAAATTGGGAGAGACAGAGTAGCTCTTTTTACTCAGTTAGCACCTGCAATACACTGATGCTTAATTGCATGGTCCGTTTCACAATATCTTGTTTGATATTTAATATTTTTGCTTTAATGCTGCTTGTACTGCCCCTAATGATAATTTTGAGTTTTGTTGAATCATTTTGATAAGGTGGAGCCATCCAATTATGGAAATGAAAACATGAAATGTTAAAAATAGATATTGTTGTCTGTCTGACACCCTCCCCATGTATACATGACCAACTAAAATAGCAGTTTTATTACCAGCTTTGCCAAGAGCTTTTATCAGCACACAATGTTCGTGCTTTCTTCAAAAGAAATAAATGTAATTATCCTTTATTTTTTAGCTGAACGAATATTTATTATTAAGATCTTTATTGTACATATCCTTGCTGGATTTATTGGCTTAGCTAAGACGATCCTCCTCCATGGGCACATGATAAATATTTATTGTCCCTCCGGGGAAAGAGGATAGAATGAAGAAAGGATATTTTCATGTGCACATCATTCATCATGAAATCAGATTATAGAGAGATAACATTCCAAAATGCATTAGGGTACACTTGTTTTTCATCCCCTAGGGGTTGGCTGAGGCACATCTGGAGAATCTTAGTTTTGAGTCCATAGCAACAAGTGCCCAAGCCTGGATATGCAGGTTGACGGACATATATTTGTTCTTGTGGCTGTAGTAGGAGGATGCCTGGTGAACTAGTTGAGGTGTACGCAATCTGGATGGGATATCACTGTCTGAAAAAAGAAGATATGTAGTTTTTCATGAAGAAACACAAAACAAGCAGTTCACATCAAACTGAAAGTGAACCTGCTCATTTACTAAGATACAGATGAAATGTGGCAGCCAATTACTTGAATAAATTGGCAATATTTTGTGAGAAGCGCATATAGTTTACACATGAAGCAAAATGTTGGCCTTAAGCTTGTATTTATAGTAAGAACCAAGAAACAGTGCAAATTTATTCTAACCTACCAGACTATTTATTTTGCTCCTAAAATTGAATTTGGATATGTTGCACTTCACAAGTAGGTTACTTCATACTTGTACGCTTGCAGAAACTGTTAAGTGGATTCATACACTTGTTCAAATTGTTTGGATGACAGTGCATGCCTGTATATATTTATTTCACCATATAGAATATTGAGCACTAAACCTTAAAACTAACATTCAGGTGTTCAATTTTAGCACGATCAGTACAACTGTGGTCGATCATGATCACACTGGTCAGTTTATTTTCTGCGGTGATGATCAGGTTGTGCCTATTATTCTTCATTACAGTTTCTAGTCCTCTGTGTACCGAGGGTTACTCTATTCAGCTTCATTGATGTATTTACACAGTTAGTATGAACTCCCATACAGGTGCACTATCGGAATACAAGTAGCAGAAAGCATAGATCTGCTGTTGAGTATACAACATTTTCTCTGATGGAAGTTTGTCTTTTTTCAGGTCACATGCCTCTCGTCTTGGTTTCTCTTTCTTCCGATTTTTTTTTTCCTAGTCATATTATGGGCTTGCAGCATCTCTGTGGAGATGAAAGGTTATTTGACACTCACTGAAGCTGGCTACACATCATTCTGTCCCTTACTTTCCCTTGAAAAGGGAGAATACATAGGTATGTATTGGATTTGTTCATAAAAGTTTATTGTCTTTGAAAGCTGTGTAAATCTCTGCTTCCTTTTCTCCCCTCTCGAGATCCTAATGTTGTAGTCTACCAAGCTAGAATTCATTTTCTGGTCGAGAGATTTGTTTTGCTGCAACTCCCTTGTTTTATTGACTTTGACCTTTCAATTTCTATTGTATTTACAATCAAGAAATTACTCAAAATAATGAGATAAAAAAAATGTGATCGGAGGAAGTAAGTCCTCCCAACACCTAAACAACTTTCGAATTCCTACATTCATCCTTTTTTGTTTTTTGGGAGAAAAACTTTGATCTATTATGTTCCATTCTTTGGGTTGCCCTGGTAACATCTGAAGCTTCATGGGTGTTACAGCGGAGACTTGAAGAGTGTAATATCAGGCTTTTGCATACTTATTGCACCACTGTATTGTCATTGTTTTTTCATTGACTTTGTACAATGATTGTCAGTGAATTAGAAGGAATTACATGATTTCCAGTCAAAAACGCAACGCACATGTTAGATGCCTTCCCTGTTCAAATATTCCAATCACACATACAATTCACGTGTTATATGTTTGTGTAGTGGGAACACTGATGCCGAGTCCAAACAACTTGAAGGGTGAACACAACTAATTGAGGACGCACAGCACAATCAAGAAATAGAGCATGGAATGACCCAGAAAGCGCAAAAAAAGGAGACAAGTACGCAATCTCTACAGGTACCAGATTTAGTTCATATAGGGAAGATTTTAGCAGAACGGCTACTTTGCAGTAAACACACTAAACTACTTTATTATAAACACCTATCACTCTTAACAGAAGAGAAACCTCAGTAAATAATTACACACAACCAAACACTTCCTTTACCTACTTAAAGGACAACAAGGTGCACGCCTATCAAACCAGTAGGCAATACAAAGTTCCAGTCAGTTTCCGATACATCAGTCCAAATGATCGTCGCTTCTGATGCCATTATAACTGCCTCAGTATTTGTTTGCATCCCGTTGGACTCAACCTGAAATACTCAAGTCAAATTTCAAAACCTGAGGCTTCAGTAGCATATCTAGATGAAGATAACCACCTAAGCTGATTTTGTCAGAGTTGTGGTTCTTACACTAAAAATCACATGCTTTACTCCTACAGAAAAAAGATTAGTCAGCAAAAAAGGCATTGAATAAAATCTACAGAGTTCCAGCAAAGAGCTTACTCTGAGGGATAACAATCTCGAGATAAAGTATAGAATTATTTAATCCTATGTTTGATTAGGGATATTAGTTAGTTCCAGAATAATTTACGATGGGATATATCACCCCATATATATGATGGGATAACTTATTCTATCTCAACCCCCATACCAACCAAACGACCACGGAAAATGTCTTTTTGATAACAAAATCTATTTTTGTTTTATTGAGAACATTTCAAAACTAAGGTGGATCCTGGTGTCCCCACACCCCACAATGTCCATACTTGACTACTGTACTGTCATTATTCAACATTCTTCCATAGAATCTGAAGGCAACCTTACTCAATGTGTTACTCCCACTGTCCCCATTTTATATGGCGTAGTTTTTTCTTAACCCAGTCCCAAAAAGAATAACACATTTTTATATTTAATAACAATTTAACTTTAAAATGTTCATTTCACCCTTACCCTTTGTTTGGATGGTGGTTTGTCATGATTTCACAATGTCGAGTACAGTACTATACAATACAATGTTTGGATAGACTGTACGATTTGCTACTGTTTAATGATAATTTTGTTGTTTGATTTGACGGTATGATACTGTATCGTAATCGATAAATTTACAAAAATATTCTTAATTATTATAAATATTAAATTTAACAATATTTTTATTAAATTTTTTTAATAAAAACATAGAATCAAGTAGGAAAACAAACTAATATATCTCCAATCCATACAAACAACACAAGAAAACAAAAAGGTAAGAACTTTTAAAAAATGAACCTCAAAAAATAAACTAAAATATAGGAGAAAAGATGGGAGGCGGAAGAGAAACTCCAAAAATTGATGCTGAGGAAAATGGGTAATACAATTTTGAAAGCAGTAAGACATATTAGGATAAAGTTTAATAAAGAATACAGAATAAATTAGAATTATTTAAAATTAAGTAAGATTATAATTGAAAAAAATTAATAGAACCATGGAATACCACCAAATTGATGGTTTCAAAAAGTGAGGAATTTCATGGTTACAAAACCATGAAACTTAATCATAACATACCATGTAATTAATGAAACAATAAAAACAAACATAGTTTTCTTACTAACCATATCATGGAAAACCACCATCCAAACAAATCGTTAATGAAATGGTTTTTAGGTGTGTCAAATGAGCAAGTTAGGTTGGAACTCAAACCTGCTGGGACAAGCTCAAACTAATTTAGACACACAAATATCTATCACTAATTTAAACCACAAATTTCGGAAGTCAGTCTTTCTTTGTTAAACTCCATACCAAGTCAAACTAACTCATATAAATTAGGACAAACTAATTTTGGGCTTGAGACTTCCATGTTGGAGGTCTCAAATTTGAAACCCCTTGCCAGCAAAAACAAGGGGTTTGTCTTCTGGGCCAAGCTCGTCGCACTGGGTTTGCCTAATGTAGTCACCTCTCTTATGTGATTTGCATGTTATTGTATAGGAGCGGGGGTTTACCCTGTGTGCTCCCAAAGGGTTGTAGCTGCGAGTTCTTTTTTTATAAAAAAAGAAAATAAATTGGACAAGGGAATAATTTTCAGCCAACAATTAGAACATTGTTAGCTGCGTCACTTCCAAGAGCAAAATACTCTCAGAAGTGTGCAAGAAATAGTCTCAAAATGTATATGAAATGCCCTAGACCAGTTACTTTTGCACAAAATCAGACCATATTCAGCATTGGATGTTCATGGGTGAACCTTCTTTTTCCCAGATTTAGTTTCACTAGATATATGTATCAAAATCTAGCCCATATTTTCACCAAAAGATAAATACATTACTTATAACAGCGATGATGTGCCTATATTACATTGTACACTTGTTTAGGGAATGTCAAGGGTAATTAAAGAAGTGACGGAGGAGAAATGAAAAGGATGCTTCGAACTAACATTACCAGGTTGTTAAGAAAAAATAAAAAAGAGAGATGCTAAAAACATAGTACTTGCTTCCCTTAATAAAGCAGCCTTATTACTGAGACATAATCTTTTGTCATCAAAAGATAAGAGTTTGCCATACCATCATGAGTTGCCAGGGTGGTATGAAGAGATAAATTTCAGAAATCTCAGATGAATTTTTCCTCTTGCATTTCACCTTTGTATCAATATTCTCCTCCTATCAATTACCTTTTCTTTCATGTTTGATATTTCAAAAGCAGCTTTGAATTACCAAATCTCTTTCCAACACCCCCAACCCAGCCGATGTAATGACATTTGCTATTTACTTTTCTTTGGCATTACTAGTATGTTGCAAAAGATGACCGGGTTACGCACCCAAGCTGCTACCTTCATCATATGTAACAAATGGTATGATAAAGCAGCAGCTTTACTAATCATGCACACTCTAAAATGATCTTTTTTGTCATTGTTTTTCCTACCAGCATCTTTGGAATGAATACAAAATGCTACATCAGTGAATGGGGACCAAGGAAAATAGAAGATAAGAACCTTATATTATATCAATTTAGATCATGGAAAGATGGATCAAAAAGGTAACCAGGATGTGTGTTTTAACTAGCAAAGGAACATAAAATACTATAAGTATTGTTGATATAATTTAGAAACAAGTAACTATTTTAATATGAAAAATTTATATATATTCCGAGATATTTGAACACAATAGCTGATACTAGCTAACTTTTCTATCTCTTTGTTGAAGGAAATCTCGTGGGAGAAGTTTTCCTCAAGTTGGATCACATGGGATGCTACCATGTAATTTGTTGATGTAATGATACTAGGTATCAAGTCTTGGAAGGAGGAAAAAAAAAGAATGTACCAAAATGATAATGCTATGTAAAAAGTTAAAATTAAAGAATTATTCATCGTAACAAAAAATAATTATTTTAAGATATGTGTTGTTAGGAAAAAAATTAATACGTGTTTTCAATTATAATCTTACACTATATAGATAATTTAGTAAACTATGGATTGAATTTGTTATGAAGTAACTTTTGTCTAGTGAGCTTGTTTTGGCCTTTTGGGTGAGTCAGACATTTTTGCATTTGTCAATTCAGTTTATATCCTTGGTGCGTATTTCCCATGATGGAAGTTCACAAATGAACTCTATCAGTTACCAGCAACTGGAGAACAAACTCTCACCTTTTGGACATTTTTGCATATTTTCAATCCCCTCAACGAAACACAATTGCAGAAAAGAAAGAAAACCTTTGAACAAAATTGTTATCCTATATTTTTATAACTAAAATTGAAATAATATATTTTACAGGGAAAATACAACACAACGATAACTCTCAGCTGTTCTTACTATCACCATAAAATTAAGCTACACAAGAACTTGAGAATGGTTTAGGATTGGAACCAGCTGCTTAGAGCGCTGCTGGTTACTATCAGTTTGATTAGAACTGTTGTGTGTGAATTTGGATCTATATTCTTCAATGAGCGTGTCTTCTCCAGCTCGTCCAACAGGCTCTTTTTTCTTTTTATCCTTCTTCCTCGCCTGTAAACTGATATTTTGATCCATCTGTTGGTTAGTTTTATCCTCAAACTTTGTTCTCACTGCAACGTCTTCTTTTTGTCCAACCTTGAAGGCAGCATTATCTGAACTTTCCCTACCAAAGCTACCGTGTTTTTTTCCTTCTTGATTATCTTTTAGCTTCTGTTTTGCGCCTCGTAGCTTTTTACCTTCCTTCTTCTTCTCATCTCTTTCTTCTGCGGAGATGGTGGCTCCTTTAACACCTTTGTTTTTCGGTTGATCTCCATCTTTACTACCTGAAACTGATGGTGCATTGCCTTCCCTCGAAATGCCACCTCTGGCACGCTTATTTTTTGCTTCGTCTCTATTCCCCACAACTGATAACGCGTCTCCTGTGGCTTTGCGTTTTCTTGACTGTTTATTCTTATCAAACTTTTAAAGACTAGTATGTAATTGTTAGACTCTAGTACTTATTATACATATTTAGAATGTATCATTCAATATGGGACATGCATGCAACGCACGTATCCAGAAACTAGTAATAAGAAAAATATGATCGCCCTGATTAACTAATTGAATACTTATGACTATGAAAAGTAGCCTGTCAAAACAAACTTCCTTCTTGTTTGCCCAAAACGAAATTGCAACAATCAAATAAAAAGCGGGCATCTTTTCTCTTTTGTAGCTTGCAGGCTAGTGGCTCCGCTCCTCGGCAGTCGGCACATGTTTTGAAATGTCAACAACGCATGCATATTCAAGTTTTGAAGTCTAGCCGTGCCTATTATCGAGCTTTACAAAGAGAAGAACAAAAACATGCTTTTACAGCAAGTATGTCTAAGCAAATAACATAGACAACAACAGGAACGAGAAAAGCTACTTAAACTACCAAAAAACTGTATGAAATCAAGAATACAAAGAAACCACCTTGGACAGTGAGGGATGGTATGCAAACAGTTCCAAGTACATCAACTACAGAACAGAGGTTATAGAAGTTTGAACTTACAAATGAATTCTTCTATATTTAAAGATCGCTATGCATCAGGGTCAAGGAACAGGGTCAACAAACTCTTCTCCAGAAACTCAACATTTTACTATGTTCAAGTGTGTGATTTGCTCATAGACTGATCAAGTGTGCACAGTCAATACAGAACAACAAAGGATTTCCTTTGGGATAGTACACCAGTTGCATCTGCATTAATGGGCTGGTGTTGCAACACTAGTTCCCAATCCCATCTTCTGCCCTAGCAGTGCAAGCTGCTCGATGAACTCACCTCCTGTAAGAATTTCTGTTGTCCCATATATGACATGCTTAACTGGCTGTTGACGATTGGCAAGCTCTTGCAAGCTTCCATACTCCACATAGTTACCACCACCTATCATAAAGACAATAGCTTCTTTAAATGGTCCTTTCAGATGACTGCTACTCATCCCAGAGCTTGACTTGGGTGCACGAGGATCAAAAATAATATAAGAATCAATTTCTGGATTGGGTTTCCCCTCCATTAATGCTTCTACTGTTCTTGACAAAGCCAACTGATGATCACTAGATAATAGATTTTTCACCCCTGCAGTTACAGCACTGATAGACTGCCCATAGAGCTTTTCAGCCCAATCTACAATGTTGCTCCTACTAGCAGAATTTGCTGATGCTAAAGAGACATTCAATGATTTTATCTTCTTTACATACTGAAATGCTGTGGTATCAACCTCAGACTCCCTAAGTGCTGTTTCAATCATTTCAACTTCTGATTGAGGTAAGCTTTCAGTCGAGATAAGATACATGATAGCAAACCGCAGCTTATCCACCTTAGTCCCTTTTCCTTTGAGAGCTCCAATGAGCTCACTGCGATCAATGACCCCTCTTACCATCATATCATTCTCCTTCTTGGCATACGAATCAAGGGATCTCTCCTTGATCTCACCTACCGATGCTGTAGCAATATTGGTGTGCTTATCAATGACTTGCTTTCTCTCTGTCAACTCAGGAAGGGAATTTACAGCATTCATCAAATGCTTGGTATTGCCAACCAAGTCCGTCCCGTCAAACTCAGCCCCTGAGTTCCCACCAGTTTGTTTATTTACCTCCTCAACATCCTTCTTATACTTGTTCAACTGAGCTTCTATCTCCACAGCAACCTCTGGGAACTCCAACGACCAATTTGCCACCCAAAATGGATCAGATCTGTCCAACTCATATGATTTCATACCACCTTTCTCCCCCTGCACACTCAATCTGTTCAATCTCAAACCAAGCACATCATGAGCAAGTGGTCTATACCTAAAATCATGCTGTATAGCCACTGACAACTCAAAGTTTCTATCAAATAAACACAAAATTGGCCTCTGAAATGAGCTAGTGAAATTCCCAGCCTCAGAGAATAAATTATTTCTAGCTAACAGATGGTCTCTCAAACGTTGATCCAACAGGGATGCCACCATCTCAGCAGGCCCACCACGGGGACATCTGATGATGGCGACAACAGCAAGAGTAGCCAACACACAAAATAAGCCACTGACAATCTTTTCAATGATCTCTTCGATTTCTTTATCCCCAGCAGAGGGATCATTCAGTTGAAGGTAACAGTTCTTGTAGGCAAGTGAGAACAAATTATCCTCAAGCGTGACAAACTCCAAGTACTGATCATGCACTTTTGAGATCCGTTCAATCGAGTCAGAATTAATAGTGCCTGGAGCAGAAACAAATCATGCAGCAATTAATATTTCAAATATTCACCCTGCACCGCCCAGAAAATTGTATTAACTATAAAGTGTTTCAAGTTTAAGTCGATCAATTGTCTTTCTCTCCATAGATCTAAGCACCCCTTTATGTAGTGGGATACAAAATTATCTTTTTTTTGTTTTTTTTTTCAAAAAAGGGATTGAAATAGTAGATCTTTTTAGCCCTTATCCCCTAGGAGGAAAAATTGGACTAGCTGGGTGTAATGATCCTACTTAATAGAAATAAATAGTCAAATGAAGAGATATCAGCTGGGGAATCAAAGTTGGATTACAGAAGAATAATTGAGCCTTGATTTAGGCAGAAGAATAATTGAAATACTGATTTTGTTGCTGAGATCATGAATGCATTAATAAGGTGCAAGTATAGGGATTGCAGCTACATCAGCTGCTGTTGAGGTAGTTATATAACAACCTAGAAGTGAGGAATCAATTAGCCATAAATCTGTAACTCTTTCTCTTCTACCTAGTATTCTGTCTCTCTTTTTTGTTCTTCTTCTCCTAATTTCAGATCTTCTTCCTTCTTTCTACAGATTCAAGACTCACCATGGATGCATAATTATCCTGGATATCATAGATTAGTTCTGCTTTTCATTTTCTTGTAGTGAATATTTAATTTTCCATTTGAGAATAATCAGAAAATTGTCCCAAAAAAAAAGTGTTTCTCTTCTTATTGTGAAATTCAGTCAGGTCTTATTGAGATCCTGACACTGGGGTGAGTGAAACAGTATTGCTCATCCCTCTATTTCGATACATTTCATTCCGGTATCACCTAGCGTTTCAAGCATAAAGTTTTTTCAAAAGAAGAAGGGATATACAGCACCTGAAGCGAGATCTTCGAGCAACGGCCTGGGAATAGAAGAGGAGAAGTTCAAATGGAAGGAATCGTAGAGAAACTTGGAGGCATCGGCAAGGATATGCTGTACATTAAGATGGGTGGGTTGGACGAAGTAGACAGCAGGAACATCGTGGACGGGTTTGCGCTCCTTGTCGATAAGGAAGTAGAGGGTGACACCATGTTTACGGAGGTCCTTGACGTGAATCAAAGGGGATAAAATATCTTGGCAGAATCGATCATAAATCAGGATCTTGTATACCTCCTCGTTGGCAGTGGCACCCACGTTCACCGGCTGGTTCAGATTTAACATCCGCGTTATGCACTCTGCAATTCAACAAGTGATTAGATTCATAAAGGATACGTGCAGAGATCGAGAGGATGTAAAGAGAAAGAGAATTCACTTACCAGTTTGCTTTTGACGAAGATTTAGTGCCATTGTTTTTGAGCTTCAGAGAATTACGAACGAGGAAAGAAATGGGGTTTGTAGAGGAAGATTGATAAGATCTGCTTGTTCCGGGGGCGGAGCTACAGCTTTTTCGTCGGAAAAGCAGTGTAGGTTAAAATTTTAAAAGAAGGCAAGAAATGGGGTTTGTAGAGGAAGATTGATGAGATCTCGCTAGTTCAGGTCGGAAAACCAGAGATTAGCATATCTAAACTTTTGCACACGCTTCTTGTTGTTCTACCCGCTGGCGCAGTGGATAAAGCCCTTGATAGTGTGCGTGTGGTCGAGGGTTCGAAGCTCTTTCTCGCTTTTTTATTTATTTATGATTTTGTCAAAACTCACTGATTGTAGGCCCACCTAATCTTTTACTCTACTGTTCATTTCAACTCCTTTTTATTTGTCTCCCATGGTCCAGTTAGATTTCTTTTTTAGGAGTCCTTAGTACTACCCTGACCTATTTTTATTTGTCAACTATAATTTGCCATACCTTTTAAAAAAATAATTTTACCTAATCACTACTTTTATATATAATGAAATTAATTTTTTCAAAAATAACTATACTCAAATATAACATTAAATTAAAAATTAAGTAGTCACAAATTATTTATTGATTACGAATTGGACCAGTAGAAGTAGATGGAGGAATACTACTTATTAATTTATTCTTTTAATTTTTTCTAGAAACTTATATTTTTTTACTTCATTGATGACTCGGACTCACAATCTTTACATTGAAGGTACAAAATGTTTATCGTTTGAGTATATGTCCGATTTAATTGAAACTTTAATTTGGATATTTATTTGTACTAAATATAAGATAATATTTCAAATAGATTTTTGTAAAAATAATTAGAAGATGTAATATGCAATTATACATGCACCATTTTGTCAACGATATTTTTGTGCCATTATTATGAACACATGCAAGGATAGCTCATAATATCACACATTCACATTATGTCATTGTCTTACCAAAACTCTATTCCGTTTTATCTGATTCACTCATACTAGATCGTACAGGAACTTGAGAATGGTTTAGGATTGGAACCAACTCTTAAGCTGCTTAGAGCGCTGCTGGTTACTATCAATTTGATTAGAACTGTTGTGTGTGAATTTGGATCTATATTGTTCAATGAGCATATCTAGCTTGTCTTCTCCAGCTCGTACAACGGGGTCTTTTTTCTTTTTATCCTTTTCCCTCGCCTGTAAATGGATATTTTGATTCTGTTGGTTAGCTTTATCCCCAAACTTCGTCTTTTTTGTTCTCACTGCAACGTCTTCTTTTTGTCCAACCTTGAAGGCAGCATTATCTGAACTTCCCCTACCAAAGCTGTCGTGTTCTTTCCCTTCTTCATTATCTTTTAGCTTCAGTTTTGTGCCTCCTAGCTTTTTGCCTGCCTTCTTCTTGTTCTTCTTCTCGTCTCTTTCTTCTGCGGAGATGGTGGCTCCTTTTAACACTTTGGTTTTTCGGTTGATCTCCATCTTTACTACCTGAAACTGATGATGCATTGCCTTCCCTCGAAGTGCCACCTCTGACACGCTTATTTTTTGCTTCATCTCTATTTCCCACAACTCATAAAGCGTCTCCAGTGGCTTTGCGTTTTCTTGACTGTTTATCACGGGGATCCAGTTCATTTGTATTGTCATTCGGTTGCAGATCTTCTTTGTTCTTGTTAAAACCTTGCTGCTGAAGTTTCTGCCGAAGCTTCATTGTTTGGATATTATCAAGAGCAAACTCCATTATTGGACGATGCTCGGGACCAAAAGTCTCTGTAAATAGATAAGCACACATAAAAACCAGAAACTAAAAATGCTAAAAGTCACCAGAAATAGGTATGCAATATCTAACAAACTGAAGGCAAATACCAGGATTGTTGTTAAGAACTCTCAAAGCCACAAGTGCATGTTCATGCTCTGAGAACTCGAAAAAAGCTACTCCACGAGAATGATTCTTTGCCAGTCCTTCAAAAACTTTATCTGCAACACATGAAAGTATAACGAAGTTGCAAGAATAATAGCCAAACTGCAAAGACTAAACTTCAAAGGAAAGCTCACCTGATGGATACAGGCTTTTGCTTAGTAGCACGAGAAGTAACTGCATCAATGCAAAGTGTCTTCAACAACTGTCACTACACCGCAGTCCCACACTAGTGGTTAGCAATTTGAATCCTCATTGACCATGTTACTTCATTTAAACTCATGTCAAGCCAATAAAGCATTGTGCATCTAATGAGTTTTTTTTTTCCCAAAAAAAAAAAAAAGCAAAAAGCATACCAAAGACCATCAAAAGGAGTAAAAGGGTAAATTAATTATATATAATATATTATATATTCACCTAATTTATTTGCAAATCAATTTGCTTTCACAACATAAAGTGAAAGGGAAGGAATAGAGAGCCCGGGGCTAATCAAACTCGCAGATCAAAATATAAATAAAAAGGAGATCGCTTTTAACTGTGGAATGCAGAAACCCTGCTAGTATTAATGAAAAAGAAGCAACTACCAATATAACAGTTACTAAAAGAAGTCGAGTAACTACCCTGCTAGAGTTATTGAAAAAGAAGTAACTACCAAAATAAAATGAAGTATGGAAAGGAAATACAGTAGTAAAGTTGTCATGTTCAGCATAATGGAAAAGAACAATAATAATATATAATATGATGTCCGAACCAAATGAAACATTGAAGAATAAGATAATATGGGAGTAACAATAACAATAATGGTAAGGGAACTAGGCAATGTTTGACTGCCTATTAAGCTTCTACTTTGAGTGGGTGTTTGGATTAGCTTATTTTTTTTGACTTTTGGTCTTTTAAGCACTTCTAAAGTTTTAGAAGTGTTTGGGTAACACAAAAACGTGCTTTTAAGCACTTCCTTAAAGCTGAAAAAGTACCCAAAAAAGAAGTCAAAAGCAAAAAGTTGGAGATTCCCAACTTAAGGCTTTTAACTTATAAGCCACATAAGAAAAACCAGTCCAAACACCCTCTAATTCTCGACCTCCTTACCCTTCAATCTAGGATCATGTCTTTGATAGGCTGCAGTTGATCATGTCCAGTCTAATCACTTCTTCCCAAGAATTTTTTGGTGTATCTCTAGCTCTACCTCTACCTCTACCTCTCCTCATACCCATCATAGCCAACCTCTTACACCTCTTCACGAGACATTTGTGCACCTCTTCACGTGCTGAAAGCATCTCACTCTAGCTTCCCTCATCTTGTCCACCATAAGAGTTACTTTCTCTTTGTCCCGAGTATTTTCGTTCATGATCCTATCCCTCTTAGTATGCCCAACATATCCATCTCAACATCTATCTCAATAAAATACAGATTAACTAAAAGGTTTGAGAAGGATTTATGGAGGACACCTTGGAGTTTTTCATGATATAGTGCCATAATCATCATGCTGAACTACAATTCCTAAATACTTGGTAAATTTCATCTTGTTTGTGCTCTCCATTTTTAACATGTAAAGAATTATAGACCTTGACCTAACTCAAACCAAATTTAGCCCATGAGAATAGCTCAAGATCACACCAAATCCACCACATCCTAAAACCGATGTGGGAGGAGTGTGCACAACAAAATATGGGGCCCATTATAGGGTAAACCAGAAACTGAGATGGGTCTGGCGTTGATACCATTGTAAAAAAATGGACCTTGATTATTACTCAACCTCAGAGGTTAGCTCATGAGTGAGGATTGCCCAAGACCAAATCCACTTTGCAAAACAGACGTCAAACAATTTAGAACAGAAATTTCTAGCTTAGAAGAGGCAATTTAAGAGAAAGATCTCCAGCAAACATAGGAGCGCCAACCTTCCGTAATTCTTTTAAGGTGAAATAAATGAAAAGAAGATTTTTATCAAATGCAACTAACAGATTCCTATCACAAACTTAGTTTCCAACATGTCACCTTTCATTGTATTAATGAGGAATTCCAATTCTTTAACATACTACTCCCTTTATCCCAATTTATACGACTTACTTTCCTTTTTAGTCAGTCCCAAAAAAAATGATATATTTACATATTTTGTAAAAATTTAACTTTAAAAATGCCCACTTTACCCTTAATGAAATGATTTCTGGTCACACAAATATCTATGATTTATTTTAGACCACAAGTTCCAAAAGTCTTCTTTTCTTTCTTAAACTCCGTGCCAAGTCAAACTAACTCATATAAATACCACAAGTTCATCTATCTACCGTTATCATATATTACCTTTACGGTCGGGACATATAGACTTCTTTTAAAGGATCATTCTTGATTTATGAGTCATTGCCCCATATCATGTTAAGAAGCTTTTGTCAAAAAGGAGTAATACACAAGAAAGAAAGGGGGGCAGTTCCTAGTCTCCAAAGAATTATAGATGAAATCAGCTGATATGAGGTTAATTGTTAGGACATGCATTATCAAAAGCATGTTAACATTTCAACGTTCATCATTTTTTGAGTAATTGAGTATAAGAAAAACTTTTGTGAGACTCACCCTTTGCGCTTTGACATATCACTCACTGAAACACCTTCAGCAGCTGGGGTACCCTCCAAAATAAGACCCTCCTGTGTCAGAACAGAATAAGATTAGATCTACATTACCTTAAAGAAATCTCTTGTAAGAAGTTAAATGCCGACACGGCATTACCAATAGAAACCAACCTTTGCCAGGTAAAGGTTGCGATGGTCAATATCCTCCTTTTTGGTCTTCTGCAACTCCTTATCGTGAGCAGCTTTCTTGTCCAAGGCCTTTAAAATCTTTACTTGCCAACCCCTTAGAAAGACACCCAAACCATCCGTAACATTGGCAGCAGAAATAGCAGCTTCAGCAGATGCTGCTGTTTTAAATTTGAGAAATCTAGTACCCCTTGGTCGTCTGCAACATGTAGAATAAGTTTAATGGAGTCATTAAACAGCAAAGTGTAAACACATAATAGAGCTCATACTCGGTAACTTGTTCAAGAACTGGAGCAAAGTACTCAACTTCACCAAAAGCTGAAAATCGCTGTTTGACTTCTCCATAATCAACATCAAAGGGAAGGTTGCTAATAAAGATTGTCCCCTGCAGATCATCTGCTCCATCATTCTGCATAGCTTTAATCTCTTTGCCCTTGCCCAAAATATCATCTAGGGCTTTGTTCGGAGTAGATGCATCCAGGGGAAGAATAGTTTCAACTTCCTTTTCCTTCTTTTTCGGGCGTGAAGTATCATTTGTGGAAGTAGCTGGCCCTATTGAAGTTGGAGAAATGAAGTTCTGAAGAATTTTTTTCGCGATGTCTGCTTCCTCATCAAAGTTAACTTCAGTCTGATTATCTTCTTCCAAAAGGTCAGATTCAACTTCGTCCCCTTCAGCTTGCTGAGATTTTCCATCAATCTCAATGTCTTCATCCTCCGTATCACTACCAACATCATCTTTTGCACTCTGTTCTGCGGAAGCAATGTAGATTATATTATTGGCGAACTCACAATGCAATATAATTAAGAGCATAATGAAAGTAACTGGCAAATGATAGCATATCTAACAAATATAACAGGATTTTCTCAGACAAAAAGAAAGATGCCTACCGTCTTTTGCAGTTGCTGAAGATTGACCACCAGATGCATAAACCTTTTTGGAAACAGCCCAATCAACAGCAATAGTTCATTTACTCATTGTTTTCCCATTAAATGTCTTAATAGCTTAAGAAGAGATATAGGAAAAACAAAACTAGGGGTTAGGATAGACAAGAATCCAAAGGACAACCCAAAAAAACTTCACAGTGGTGCAAGCTCATCCCATTCATTGTAAGCACAAATTGGAAGCACTAGCGTTGTGATTTTGTCATTTACATATATTCCATATAAAAGACAAATTCTGATCATATTTATTCAAAGATGTAAACTGCAACAAAAAGTAGGATTCTTCACTACAAGGAAAATGTTCTATAAGCCTTAAGGGCATGTAAGGGTTATATTTGAGATCATGTAGTAATTTGTGCTGCAAAAAATTATATGATATCACAAAAATACCCTATGCATAAAGAGTAAACAAGGCGAGCTGCTAAATTTAGTTGCGGTATTACACCAAATCTAACAGCGAGAGGACAATGTCAATTGAACTCTCTCCTGTCTCCTTCCTCTTTTCACTGAAGCCACGAGCAGTTTATTGATGATTCTACCTTACCCTTATTTTCCAATAGGTTCAAAGTCCATTTCGTTCCAACCGTCCACCATAAAGAACTTGCCAGAAGACCAAGATTACCTAATACATAAATCACTTCGGTCTGTTGAATTGAAAAGAGTTCACAGATTGCTAATATAACTGTAATGCCCAAGGCAGGCGTCTTTAGACCACACCTTTTTAGATAACCGAGAAATCTCCAAAAAGGCTATCCGGTGCACCGTCCAAGACCATGCGTATCATGCCCCCCACCCCCTCCTTATTCTCCAACAGGTTCAAAGTCCATCTCATATTTTCCCAATAGTCCAATTTTAAAAACTTGCCAGAAGACTAAGATTACATGATACATAGATCACTTTGGTTTGTGGAACTGAAAAAGTTCACAAATGGCTAACTTCACAGCTCACTTTCTCTCAGACTTTAACCGCTTCTCAATTTCAAAGAAGAAGAAAGCCTTTGAATCAATCAATTTAAAGCCTTATTAATAAAGTTACTTGATATGAATGTGAGTTCATACATTCTCTGCATCCTGCTTCGATGTAAATTTGACAAATGCAAATCCCTTTGATAACCTGCAAAATGCTAACAAAGGTTACTAGTGGCAATTAACAGTTACAAACTTTAAATTATAAAGGGAAGTCCCTTACCCTGTCTCAAAATTCTTAGGGATAAACACATCCCACACGAAGCCAACTTTTGAGAACATATCTTTTGTATCACTCACTTTGGCCTATGTTTGATTGTCAAGCTCAAAGGTCAGAGTTCAGAGAGCACACATGAATACAATGGAAAATAGTACACTGAAACACGATTAGCTTATGGAATAGAACTGATAAAGTAAAGAGCAAAAGGAAATACCTTAAAAGGAAGATTCCTCATTATAAGTTTCCACTTTTGAGTCTTTGAGCCCTGGTAAGAAATGTATTAGTTAGAAAGTGCAAGTAGATCAGCTGAATATAACACCTTAAAAAATTAGGCAGCTTGACAAAAATGTCCAATAAAATGAATCAAGACCTCTTCCAAACAAAAATGTCGCACAAGCCATACATACAAGTTACAGATGCGGGCAGTGGTGTACGCAATATCTTTGTCAAGAGGTATCGACGTTCAAAGAGGTGAACAACGGTACAAATCACTATATCAAACCATATTAACTCGTATTTCAGCTTTGAAAAGGATATTCTTGAAGATATGCGCATTTTATTGCAACATGGCTTCCAATGATATTTTTGATTGTTAATTTTTCCCTAACAAGTCGGATCAGATTGTGTAGAAATAAGTCAACTCCAATAAAGATTGTCCCCTGCAGATCATCTTAATTTTTCCCTAACAAGTCGGATCAGATTGTGTAGAAATAAGTCAACTCCTTTACTTTGGCAATATGGATCCAATTCATTGGTCATTTCTTTCAAGTTTGCTGGACTTTAAGATGTTGAACTTAATTTTGAAAGCTTGGAAGATGTTTTAAAAAATGTCTCTTCATTGAAATTGAAGCTGAACTACAAATCAAAATATCAATTGGAGAAACTCTAAAAAATTTACAGAATTCAACCCCAAAATAAAAGCACTGAATGCCTTCACAACATTCTAACCAAACAACAACAACAATATATCCAGTGAAATTCCACAAAATAGAGTTTGGGGAGGGTAGAGTGTACGCAAACTTTACCACTATCACATGGAGATAGAGAGGATGTTTCCAAATGACCCTTGGCTCAAATGTATCCGACCCAAGTAAAAGAAAAGAAACCATAGGTTGAAATTCTAACCAGAATGAAGAAGAAAGGGAAAAAAAAGTAGGCAGACAAACTTAAAATGGCAACGACCTCAATCCCCAAAAAATCTAATTGTAGAGAAATATGACAGTTTTCTGACAGGTATGATTTTGTTTGCTAAAATAACTTCACTCTAGAAGCATTCAAATATTTGTAGTGACTAAACTGTTTTTGTTTATCTTCAGCATATTGATTATTAGGTTTAGTTTTTTTTTTTTCAGGGGACAAGTCACGGTGATAACCTTAATAGCACACTCAACACACAGAAATGCAAGTTACAAGAATCAAACCCTTGCCAGCACACTGAACATTAAGGTGCTCAACCAACGAACCAGGGAACACTTCATTGCAAGCAGTGTCAAAGCTTTTATATCACAAGCTCTCGCATATTTTTTATACATATATTTTGTTAACTTTCCGATGAAGCGGCGTTACGTGACACCCCTTCAATCAAGGTGGATCTGCCCCAGGATGTGGGAGAGATAAAGGTAAAATGAGGCAATTCTGATAGGGATGGCTAGGAATTGCGGCATAGGAGTAACATGGAAATCCTAAGCTTGAATCATAGCTACACAGCTTGATGTGAGCCCATTCACTCTAACCTTGTGGGTAGGATATCTTGGCAGCCTGTGCTTGTGGACTGGATAAGTAGCATAGTGGATTAGTCTTGGTACATGCAAGTTGACCAGATACTTCCAATATCACAAAGGGACAGGGTTCAAAAGGAAGTAATAACACGGAAAACCATGAGGAACACCCACTGGAAACTGATTGATATGTAAGTAAAGACCTCTTCCAAACAACTGATTGTGGACACTAACTAAAAAATTGTAGACTTGGATCGCTTTTGCCAAGCATATTATATTTAAGAAAATATTAATGTCAAAGAAAGTCATTACACGATTAATCTGGTTCATGAAAAAGATATGATAGCCTGCGAAAGCAAAAATGGATGTCCAAAATAAATGAAAAAGGGAAGCACATTAATTGTTTTTACCATGATTTTCAATCTCCTCTTTTGGAAGAGGATAAGTAACAGAACATACGGTGCCACACTCTGCCGCAAGCTGGCGAGCCTCTTTTGCCATATTTGCATTTACAATACGTCCTATTATAACAGTCCTGGCAACCTGTTCAACATGAAGGAAGACATAAAAGTAATTTTAAAGGAGGATTTATATCAGTCAAATACAGGAAAATACACAATCACAAATTCAACAAGCAAATGCATAACTTCAATTGCCAAACAGTAATGTGGGATGGCTGCATCTCTTTTCATAAATTATAATTAGTTGACGTGGGGGAAAAACTCCCTTCTACAAGCGGTACAAAAGGTGTAGTTGTATAGCACCTAGACAAGAATATGGTTCTTTAAAAAAGACACTCAACCATCTAAACAGGAACTTGATGGGTGCATTAGAAACAAAAGGTTATTTCTGAGCTACACAAGATCCTTTTTCACCCACCCCCGCCCTCAAAGTTTAATATTCCTGAGTTTTTAATTAAACAATTTAAGCTCAACGGAAAAATCGTTCTCTTTAACTTTTGGTTTTGGTACCTTCTTGGTGCTTGGTCAATAAATCTTTACCTTATCAAAAAAAATAAAAATTGCTCTTGAAAGCCTTCACTGGGTATGTTGTTGTTGTTGTTGCCCTTGAAAGCCTAAAATTACTTCTAGATAAATTCTACATGAATATGCAGCTACAAACATTGCCTCTCCAATAACTGAGTAAGCACACATAAAATTTTATATTTGGTAAATGAGGGAGATCGAAAAGGTCACAAGTGATCATTCTCAAAAATAAAAAAAAGACAAGTGATTATTCATTTAGATAAATATCAAATCTCTTAGCACCTAAGTAGTGCCTATACAGATACTAACATCTTGTCTGACACAAGAACTCCAAAATTAGGCAAGGCAGACAAGAAATGAAAGCACTAATCCACCAAATAAAAAAAGAATATGAGTAACAATGGATAACTCAGTCCAATGAGAAAGCACAACAATTATCATCCTTCGGCAATTAACAGAAGATTGATCTACCATTCCCTGAGTTTTAGTACTTCATATTTGTTCCTTAACTAATAGTGCTAAAAATACAAAATAAACTCTAGAATACAACTTATTTGAGACTAAGAAGTCATCGTCGCAACACCAAAATTATTATCAACAGAAATTGACAGATTGCAAGACAACATTTGTAACTAGGTTCAGCAGAATATTTTCAGAATCAAGAGAAATAGCAAAATTTAACAAATGAAAGTGCAGAATATCAAATACACAAAAAATTACCTTTGCTTTCCTGAATAATTTCCTTCATCAGCTGCACCATTGCAAAGCAATGTAGCCTCTTTTTTTTTTTCCTAGTGGGTTTCCCTGAATTTTCTGACAACCCAAAGTTACATTGTCAGAGGATGTTAACAAAGTGAAATCCCACGACGTAATTGAATTTTGTGTTACTGATTAATGTAAATCACCAATAAACATTAACCACTTGGGGCCGGAGAAAATTGGGCTTGATCCAGAATGAACTGGATCAGTACAGACCCAATGCTTGATAAAGATAAGTGCAATTTCGCAAGCAACAAAAAAACAAGTAAAATTTGCAGAGAAAGCCAAGAAGTCTACTTGGGGCCTACGTGTATATAAAAGCCCACAAACATTAGGTTGTACCATAGCTTATGACTAGGGATGGCAAAATGAATAATATATATAGGATGCACATTATCCCTTTCCTGCAATGGATCCGGCGGAAAAAGAGTTGCTAAATTTATACCGTTCGTTATTTCATATGTGACGACAGGTCAAACTAAAACAAAATGGATTGGATACTCATCCATTTTAAAATGGGAAAGTATGACTCAAATTCATATTTGTCCATTTAAAATGTATCCTTAAATGGGTAAAAATGGATAAAAGCGCTAATCATTAAAAGAGACAATACATAATTAGGAACATTTTAAAGTAGTAACATATAAGTTTAATATATCTTAAATTTTTACTTAACCCTAGGCTTCCCCCCCCCCCACCAAATCACCCCCCACCCCTGTGGTGTGATGGATCAACAGCGTAATGGATGGACAGAATAGATGCTCTTAAAAGAAACTTCCTCTGGCAAGGCAATTGTGATACTAGGAAGATGCATTTGGTCAAGTGAAGTCTGTGATCATCAGTAAGGAGTATGGTGGTATGGGAATCAAGAACTTCGTAACTTATAATCAATGTCTTTTAATGAAATGGATATGGAGATTTGCCTCAAACGAACAATCTCTCTGGAAAAAGGTAATCACTCAAAAGTATGAAATGGATGTGGAATGATCAACCAAGCCAGTCATTTCACCTTATGGAGTCGGTCTATGGAGGTCTATCAGAAATTTGAGAACAAAATTCATGAGTAAATGCAATCATCAGGTGGGTAATGAATTGAAAACATCCTTCTGGTCAGACAGATGGCTAGGTCAACATCCACTAAAACAACTCTTCTCAAATATCTTCAACCTGAATCAACAACAAGGCGCCACTGTAGGAGAAGTCTGGGATGCTCATGGCTGGAACCTAAGCTTTAGAAGACACCTAAATGATTGGAAGATAGATAATTTTGCTAAATTCTACAACGTTCTCAATTTATTCAAAGGCCCCTCCACTTAGGAAGACAATCTTACATGGGAAGTGGGTAAACAAGGAAGATTTTCAGTCAAATCAGCTTACAAGAAATTCAACCATTCAAATAACTAGATTAATTGTTGGCCATGGAAACTATCTGGAAGGTCAAAATTCCTCACAAAGTGGCTTGTTTCACATGGCTCGTGGCTAGGAAAGTAGTCATATCTCATGAAGGACTCAAGAAAAGGGGCTTCCACTTGTGCTCTAAATGTCTTTTGTACAGAGAAGAATCAGAGACAACCAATCATTTTTTTTACACTACAAGATGACCGGATAACTTTGGAGGATTTTTCTTAATTTAAAAGGGATCGCGTAGGTGATGCCAAGAGATACATTTGAAGTGTTGGAGTGCTAGAACAAAATTAGCAATTAGTCAAACCAACTAGAAAGATGGAAAATTATCCCTGCGTGCATTTGGTGGACAGTTTGGAAAGAGCGAAACCAAAGATGTTTTGAAAATAATCACAGCTCTATCCAGAAACTGAAGATGCAGTGCCTAGCCCATTTCTATTTTTGGTGTAAAAATGAATGTATGGAAGACATAGAATATTTTATTGATGTTCTAGGATCTTTGCAAGTAGGTTATAACTTAGCAGGTCTTCCTATATTCCCTTGTAAGTATGGACAGCTGCAGTCTTTTTGCAATGAATAGTTATAGAAAAAATGTTACCTTCTCAAAAAATCAACACAGTATTGATTTTATCTGATTTTACCAAGGAGTTTATTATAGAGACGGATGCTAGTCATAGTGGCATCAGTGTTGTCCTTATGCAAGAAGGAAGACCAATAACTTACTTCAGTAAAGTACTAGCACCCAAGCACAGGGGAAAATCTATCTATAAAAAAAGAATATTTAGCGTTGCTAAATGTTTTGAATAAATGGAAGCACTACCCTCAATTCAAGCATTTTGTCATTAGAACTAACCATCATAGCTTGAAGTATGTGATGGAACAGAAGGTTACTTCAGCATTACAGCAGAAAGGGCTCACTAAATTACTAGGCCTTGATTATGAGGTTCAATATAAGAAAGAAGTTGAGAACAGAGTCGCAGATGCACTATCAAGACAGGAAAGACAAAGGTAATTGTTAGCTATCAGTGTCTCAATTCCATCATGGATGCAGGAAGTTTCTAATAGCTATGAAGGGGACCCTCAAGTACAAGATTTGATCACACAGCTGTTCATAGACTTGCAAGGACCTAGTTTATGGCACTACTCTTCTGGAATCCTTAGGAAGAAAGGCAAAGTCTACACTGGGGCTACTGGAGATTTGAGACAACAACTTGTGAACTCATTCCATGCTTCACCAGTTGGAGGACATTCAAGCCAGCTAGGTACTTTTAAAAGGTTATCCCAGCTATTCTATTGGCCTAAAATGAAACAGGCAATCAATTATCTTGTTTCAAGCTATAAGGTCTGCCAGAGGAGCAAAGATGATAATGTTGCTTATCCAGGATTATTACAGCCACTGCCTATGCCTAATCAAGCTTGGAGTCATATCAGCATAGTTTTCATTGAAGGTTTACCCAAGTCTAGGGGCAAAGACGTGATCCTAGTAATAGTTGACAGAATGACCAAATATGCCCATTTCATTGCCCCAGCACATCCTTATACTATTGTGACTGTTGCTGAACTCTTCTGGAAAAGAATAAATTATTTACATGGCATACCTGAGTCTATAGTTACTGACAGAGATAAAGTATTATGATGACTAAACTGAGAAAGTGAATAAATGTTTGGAGAACTATTTGAGGTGTATGGTATCCAACAGACCTACACTATGGGAGCACTGGATCACTACAGCTGAGTGGTGGTATAATACTAATTTCCACACTAACTTGCATTGTACTCCTTTTGAAGCATTTTATGGATACTCCCCCCTCCACACCTATCTAGGAGCCCTTGGTAGATTGTAATGTTCCTATCTGGAAGGTCAAAATTCCTCACAAAGTG